>CM029018.1:206033570-206223302 GCA_016801055.1 Panax notoginseng | reverse complement strand
CACCAAAATCATCCAAAACCCTTTAAAAGGTGCTTTTCCTTTAAATTGTTCATGGCGAACCCAGCCATGGCTCATGGCGAACTTAGCCGGTGGCGGAACCAGAACATTTATAGAAGGGGTCAAAATACATCAGTAAAAAAATTATTTATTAACGTTTGGAGTGCTTCTTTCAAATTTATTTTGTCCAATTATAGTATTTCACATCTTATTTCAACCCTTATCAACTTTTGAGTTGTGAATCTAATGACTTTAAATACACACACACATATATATATATTAATTTTTTTCGAACTATGAGACTATTAATCAGACTTTGAAATTTTTAGTCAACTGATTAGTTACTTTTATAGATAAATTAGAAATTATAATATTATATATTCAAAATCTTATATTGTGGTTCATGGGATTAATTAGCTTGAAAGAATGAATTCCAGCAACAAAAAAATAAATAGAAGAAGACATATTTAGTAATTTTGATAGAATAGAATTATGGTGAACTTATGGTCACTATAGTAGGATCCAATAAAAATTATTTTTTTTTCTTTAACTTTTTATTTTTAATTAGTTTAGAGAGAATTGTTATCACTTTTTTTTGTCTCACTTTGATGATAAAGTAAAAATAAAAAAATCAAAGGAAATACATAAAAAATAGAGGAAAAAGGAAAACAAATAACCTACGGAAATTACAGTGTGCCTGTTTCCGCCCATGAACCTAGCAAATGGAGAAAAGGGCTCATGGCTAACCTAGCCATGGTTGTAGACAGTGGCGGAACTAGGGGGCATCTGACCCCAGTAGATCGGCGGTCCAGGCGGGGGTGGGGGTAGGGGGCAGCCAGACAGGCGCCGGCGGTCCGGTGACTCCGGTCTTCTTCAGTTCTTTTTCGGTCTTCTTCTGCAGGTTTGTTTGTTTTTTTGTTCTTCTTCGGTCGAATAGCTTTCGTGCCATCTTCTGCACATCTCTATGAAATCTATGTACCCAGATGAAAATACTTACCCTTTTGTGTTGAAGTCATGTTTTGAGCTCTTAGATGTTGGAAATTTGCAAAAGATACATGTACATGTTATAAAACTTGGATTTGATTTATATGAGTTGGTGGGTAGTGTTGTATTAGAGATGAATAAGGTGATTAATGACTCTGGTAATGTCTGTGAGGTGATTGAGAAAAAGCCTGTTAGTGTTGATTTTTGGAATGCATTGATTTTTGAGGCCTATAAGAATGCTGATCCTAAGAAGTGTTTTCAGATATTTGAGAGAATGAAAATGGAAAAAATTTGACCCAACTCGGTCACTGTTATTAATCTGTTGAGAGCGAGCTTTGATTTGACATCATTGGAAGTGGGAATAATACTTCATTGTGTGGTTTATACGAGCAACTTGAGTGTTGGGGAGAAGGTGGGAACGAGAAGCAGAGCAACCCATGACTGAAGATTTTAGTTTTTGCTCTGTTCCGTTTAGTTTCTCTCCCTTACTTTAGCTTCTGATTTGTGTCTTCTCTCATTGGAGGACTTGATTTGGTAGAAAGCAATGAACATACATACATACATACGGAAGAGATAAATGCTGGTTTATGGGTTTGGTTTGGGGGGAAATCAAAGGGAGAGAAAATTATTCGCAAGGAAAAAACATGTCGGTAATCCCACATTCACACATCACAATTTCATGTCCAGTTTGTGATCTGTTTCTGCATTAAGACCAAGACAAATAACAGAGACCTCTGTCAATCTCAACACCATGATGGTTATTCTTTTAACTAAATAATACTATAGAAAGAAAATACTGATGGTAGGTGCTTTGAGAATTGAGACCTTACTTCAAGAAAATTGAGATAATTGTTTCCATATGTGTTGCAATCAACTAGTTGGGTCTGATTATTGGTGTTCTTGCTGTAAGAACCCGAATTTTCAGAAAATATTAAAATAAGAATTTAGTAAATAAAATTCTTAAAGCATGAGATGGGTTCGAACAAGAATATTTAAGTGTGTTACGACGTATGTGGTATTGTGAGCTATGTGATAAGTGATGTTGTGTTTAATAAATATATACTGTTATTATATATTTATTATATATTGTAGGGAGGGATTAGTAAGAAGATAGATAAAATTTATCTATTGATGATTAAATAATTTATGTGAAATTATTTTATTATAGTAGGTTGGTGACATTAAAATATCTTTGATAATCACCATTTTCTTGAGTATGTGTTTGAGTAAGTATCAAGTCTAAGGCAGGGCAATCATACCCTTAATTTAATGGTGGATGTATAGAAGCTGGGCTAAACAATTCCTTCAGAGAGCGGAGGTATATACGAATTAGTAACCGATCTAACTCACTGTGAAAACAGTGTAGACGAGACGAAAACTAATTGGTTGGTTGTTTGTGGGAAACCACTCAGTGTACTATATTGAATACTATTAAAGACTCGATGCGTGCTAGGTTTAGACTTGTATATATGTACGTTGATGACGATAGAAGAAAACCAATATATATATATATATATATATATATATATAAGTGAATATTGGTTAGAGATTTATATGTTAGATTAATATTTGAGATGTGACTAAATGTAATGGTTGAAGAAGTTGTCTTGGGACAATCAAATAATTATACGTATAGTGTATAATTTAAATAATAGAATAAATATTAATTATTCTAAGTGTAAAGTATTTAATTATTTAAGTAAGCTAAATAATTTAGCATTATGATAAAGTGTGACATAAACTTTATATTAAATAAATAATAAAATAATGTGGAATTGGGAAAAAGCCAAACGTGGCCTAGACCCCTAATATTTTATTGAAGAAATAATGAGCTTGAGTTATATAACTCCAGTAAATGAGATAAATGAGCCTTGTGTGGTCTGAGTATTAAAGTTAAACTAGACTGAAGGTTTAACTGAAATTATTAAAAAAGAATTAATGATGATCATTATGATATTTATATGTGATAGGAAATAATGGGATTGAGAATATCCAACTGAATGATAGTTAGCCCAATTAAAATATTATTTGGACTAACCCAAATGTATATGGATTGTATGATTATGGGTATATGTACCCCTAATTTATTATATGGTAATAACATTAAGTTATCAAATGTGACTTGTGTAGCCCAAAAGGAAAATCACATTAATAATGTTAAGGTTAAAAAGAAGAGTGCAACATTCTTAAAAAGCCTTATCAGCTATTTTTCCTTCCTCACGTGACTAGGCCATTGGCCTAGCCTATTTCTCCATGCTCGAAACTCAGTGAACTCAAAAGGCTACATAGGGTGATGATGAAGTGAAGAATGGAGAGAAAGGAGCAGGTAACCAACCCTTTATTGCCCATTGGCTTCATCTTCTTCTTCTTAGTTTAAATCTTTGGACAAAATCATTGTATGGACAATGATTTCCTCTATAAATAGAGACTCCTCCTTTTCATTCTTGTTTGTTGAAGTGTCTGAGTTTTGCAACTGAAAGTTAGTAGAATTGGAGAGCGAGTGTGGTAGAATTGAGGAGTTATAGTTACCAATTAAAGCTTCAAAAGGTAACCTTACTATCATTCATGTTCTTAATTCCAAAGTTGATAAATTCTCATAATTCTCCAAAATTTTCTGTTAAGTGGGTGAAAAATTGAGTGTTATGGTATTAACCTAGTTTACATGTGTATTGTATATCAATGTAATGTGTTGAGCATGATGATTGGTGATTATAATACATGTTCTTCATTTCAAGTTTTGAATTCCTTAGAAATAACAAGAAATAGTCACTTTTGAGTCACAACTTTGATGGCTAAGTGTTGATGTAATTCATGAATTGTTGTTAGATGTTAATATAGTTCAATACGAAAACAACGCAAGTTAAACGAACCAAAATGGTTGAGAAACGAATTCGTAGTGAATGAATTCGCTAAACTTTTCAAAACATGAAAATTTAGTATGAATATGAGTTTTGCATTAATCTTTGGGTTAGTTAATGTGTTTGAAGTGTTATGATTACTCTGTAGATGGGTAACTAAGAGTTTAACGAGTCCAACGAATTGAAAACCAACTAATTCGGATTTAAAACGAAGAAGTTATGAAGATTTGAAGTAAAAACATTAATGAATCTGTAATCTGGGCGCGGGCGCGCGCGGCCGCGCGGCCCAGGCGCGCGGGCGCGCAGCTGGGGCTGGGCATTGGTGCGGGCGCGCGGTAATGGAGAGGAAAAGGGGCGCGGCCACGCCCCATGTATGATGAATGTGACTGCTTTGACCTATTTTGGTAAAACGGCCATAACTTTTTCATACGAACTCCGATTGAGGCGATTCAAGATGACCCGGAACGAGGACGAATAGAACTACAACTTTTGTTCTTTAATTTTTTCAATTTGAGGTCGTTAGGAAGGGTTAAAATAGTCATCTTTGTGACTGTTACGTATTCAGTGGCGATCGAAGGGCGTCGATCGAGCACATACGCAAGTATAGTGCTCCCGACGATAGAATATGTTATTTTAAGTGATAAAACATGAATATGCATGATAATGGACATGTTATATGGCTAAGATTACTTTACTCATAATGGAACGCTTTGGCATGACTTAGTATGTGTTTTAAAAGAAACTTGAAGATTTCAAAAATAAACCTTGACGAACTTTAAGTCATTTGAGTTCTGACTTTGTAGTGAGCATATGGTGAAGTCATGTGAGCATAAAATGTGATCTTAAGTTACCTCGTATAAGATAACTTGTATAGCTTGGATAATATGCGTTTTCAAAGAGAAATTCAAGTTTTGAAAACTAATAATCATGAGCATGGTGTCGCCTACATTTTGACCTTGTAAGTATGTGTAGAAATATGCACAAATGAATATGACATATGATTCGAAGTTGCCTTGCATGATTAGGTTGGCATGACATGAATTTGAAGAAAAGAAACTTAGACGTTTTGAAACCAATATTCATGAGCATTGTGTTGTTCTAAACTTCTGAACTTCTAGGATGACATACTAATAATTTTTGGGTCTTTAAACATTGCCTATATGTGCAAACATGATAGGACGTGTATGCCTTTGAACATGAATGATACGTGCACACAACTAGATACACGTAATGTGAACTATTCATGTCTTAAAGTAAGTTTTCAAGTGATAAACCATGCTAGTCATATGAATACTCACAAGCATGTCTAATATGAGTTATATGACTACCTTATATGTTTAAGAATCAAGCATGTTGGACTTTGTGGTTTCATAACCTTAAATGGCTTTAATTTGTTGAGATGTCCAACTTAGAATCATATTATGCAAGACGGGACCTAGATTAAACTTGAAAGATGCAAAAGGACCCTTAACATGTTAATATATGTTATGTATATAAGGATGAGCAAGCTAGGTCAAGCAAGTGTTTATTCAGCCCTGGTTTGAACTGGGAGCCGCGCGACCGCGTGTCTCCTTAGTACAAATCAGGCGCGGCCGCGCCATTCTGCAGTTATGAATAAGTTTTGTTTTTAATCTGAAGTTCAAGGCATGCTTAAATGATTATTTTAATTTGCAATATATGACCAATATGCTATGTAATATGTAGGAAGCATGCTAGGTGATAAAGATGAATGATAATTAGGACATTCAATTGTTAAAGTCCAAAGGAATGTTTTCAAGATATAAAGCAACGATACGTTGTTTGAATTCGTGATTTGATTTGTGCTATGAAAATATAGGATATGTGATGTGGTATGGAATTACAACTAAGTTAAACGTTTATGTGTACGTTTGAACTTACCTATATGAGTTCTAAAGGTGTTGAACACCTAGTGAGTCAAGTGTGTGGTAGCTATATATGAATGTTGATGTCATATACGAGTGGTTAAGGTATACCTAGCTATTCTAAGAGTATGATGAGAAAGTGAAATGTAGGTTTTACAAACCTAGTTAGGAAACAATGTAACATTGTTCTTATATTAAAAGAGCTTATGAAATGTATGACTGATGGGTATGAATCCATGATTATATAACTGTGTAGGGATACACAAAGTGCACTTAGCGAAACGCAGTTAAGTTGTAGTTCATAAACTACGAATCAGGCAAGTCTTTCAGTTCCTATTTGTTATATGAATTCGATAAACTGTTAGTTGAGCTATATTATGCTATGCAAATGTTGATATATTTGAAATGCATATGAGATATGTATGAAATGTGAAAGTTGATCTTTGATGATATGCTTGTGATATAAACCTCTATGCCTGTTATGTGAGAAGTAACATGCGTAGTAAATATTGATCGATTATGAATGCATGAACTGAATATGCTATTATATGCTATGTGCTGCATGAAAACTGTTAGAATTACTGGGCTATCGAGCTCACTCTTGCAAATAACCACTTTTGCAGGTTAAAGATACACGGTAAAGGTTACGTGCTACTTGATTGATAAAGTTCAATCACATCAAAGGAGATTAATTTGTTTAATTAAATATATGCTCTCGAACCATGTTTAGGTTCTAGTAGATATACTTACTAGTAGTTTACTACGTGTAATACATGCTAAGTTGTAAAGTTGTACTAGGCGGTACATCGATGAATTCGAATTGAGATGTAAAAATTTATACAGTAATTCGAATAGACTGAATCATAACATAATTTGATTCAAGGATATGTAATTGATTCAAGTTAAGATATCAATAAAAGATTTTTATTCAAAGGAGATTGAAAAAGTTTAAATTATTCCACATATTTATATAATATCAAAAGTGATGTAAAACAGGAATAGTAAATGACTAAGTTGTGAAACTTATAAAAGTTTGGGGTCATTGTGCAGATCCTGGAATTGGAAAGAATTTATATTCTAAATTGTAATAATTAAAGTTTATTCATTAAGTTATGAATGAAATATATAAATAGTTTGACGATAGTAGTATCGTGGCGGACCAGATTCGTGGTTCTAAGGGCCCCGGATTTGGGGGCGTCACACTTGCCGGTAGCGTGCTGCCTTGTGCATTGGGCCACGATTTTCTGGTCGGTATGCATTGGGCTGCTAATAAACTTTCCATTTTTTTCAATCTGGGTCAAAATCAAACTCAAGGACCTTAACTCCGCTCCCTCGCCGCTGCAACCTACACGTGGCTGCTCCGGACCTCCAGTAATCGCCCTTAAATTTTGACCCCCCTCAAATTTTGTTCTGGTTCCGCCACTGGCTGTGGAAGAGGAAGAATAGGGTATTTCTCTAAACTTAGAAATCGAGCCAGATGGTAGAGACCAGAGAGGAAGAAAAAGTTAAAGGTTACAAGTGGAAGAAGAAGAAGAAGAACAAAAAAAATTCATAGTAGCATCTCTTATCTTGGCTTCTCTTCTCTTAATTCC
Organism: Panax notoginseng; assembly: GCA_016801055.1. Classification (NCBI taxonomy): domain Eukaryota; kingdom Viridiplantae; phylum Streptophyta; class Magnoliopsida; order Apiales; family Araliaceae; genus Panax; species Panax notoginseng. Next base: position 206,215,988 of record CM029018.1, on the reverse strand, counting down.
ACAATCTCATGATAATTCTGTAGTTATGAGTTCACCATGAACTTTTATGGGCAATAGTAGTTTTATAAAATGAGAATTTTTATTTCTACTTGTTTTGTTTCTTTTCATTTAATTTTCAATTTTTTATTTATTATTTACTGATTTTGTAACTATTTTCAATTGATTCTGGTTTATTATTTGAGTTAATTAGTTGGGTTACTAATCTTATTAGATTACTTAATTGGGGTAATTATTAATTTTATTTTATTTGAGTTAATTATTATATTTCAATTAATTAGATGGAATAATTATTTTATTATAGTTAATTAGTTGTGTTAATTATTTCATTTGTTAAACATAAATATTAGTTCTTATATTGTCTTAATACATTAACTCAATTCAAATATGATTAATTCGTATATTTTTGTCACATGCTAGACACATGTTAGTATTTCGGTAAAAATTACATGTATTTCTTGCAAGGGTCCATCATACTTGCTTAAATGTATTTCATTATTTTGAGTAGGGGTGTGCAACTATTTATACTTTAGGGCCCCAATTATAACCCGAATATTACTTGTGGTAAAATATGTTATTAGCCATTTTAGACTCTTTACAAAATAAGAAGAAAATGAAATATGGAAAATATATAAAGTTTTTTTTTTTGAATTTATCTCCTTTTATTTTAAAATAAAAAATGAAATACAATTTGAGACGAAATTCACAAGGGTATTCCTTGAACCCAGAATTCTCCTTGTATAAATATGTACCCAGCATTGCTGTACTTGAGAAAAAGAGAGAGGGGAAGAGAAGTTATAGAGTTAAGAGAGATCTCACGTAAAAGAAAGATTTAAATATAATTTATTATCCTGAATTATAGATGTAAGACCTCAAATAATTAATAAATAAAATTTAATTTTCTCTATTTATTATTTTGAAATAATGAGGGTTGAATTGATTAATGAGGTTAGTTATGGGTAAAATGTGTAAATATTTCAAATAAGCAGGTGGTTATAAAATATTCATTGTTGTCGGGGTATATTCGTTTGGTTGTGGAATATTCTTGCTGTCGGGGAATATTCGTACGACGGCGCAGTCTTGTGTGGGCCCCATAACGAAAAGCGATTGGATGAAGAAAACGACAAGTATAAGTTGTTTATAAATAACGGCGTAATTGTTACCGTTAACACTGTTGGAATACCCGGTGATTAAAACACAATAATACGCGTTGTTGCACAGTAGCACACGGTATTGCACCAATTATTGATTCTTACGTAAGAAGACGCTACTCAATAATTGTTATAGTAATTACTATTCAGTATTTTATTGATTCAATAATTGCTACGTTGATATTTTATATTATTGTTGTTTCAATAATTGTCACTACACAGTATTTTTTATTATCGAAGCAATAATTCATATTATCTGAATAATATTATTAGATAACATTATTGGCAATGTCTAGAAAGTTCTGTCTAATGAGAGGTTTGGTCACCTAATTGCGCGTCAGTAAGGAGAAATTCTTATTGAAAAGCCCCCTCTTTTCTAGGAACTGTCTGGTTGTCAGTATTGTGATTCGGTAATATTATTTGTGAATAATTAATTATTGATTTATATGATGAGAAAAATATTCATTTTATGTGGATATAGATGGAGAAATTTTTTTAAAGTGACAATTGTTGAAAATCGATATTATATCTTTTCTGATAAAATAATATTTTATTATATTATTATAATATAATAATAATGATATTTTTACAATGAATGTGGGATATATGAGTATATGAGGAGAAAGAGTATTTTTGTTGTAAAAGTTGTTTAAAACATGTTAAACATGTCCGTGGACCCATTTCTTGACTGAAATTTGATTATAGCCTGTAAAATCATCCGTTTATAGATTTTGGTCAATTTCTGTTTGGAATTTGGAAAAACTTTCTTCGGCAAAGTTGTAGAGAATTGAATTTCCTATAAAAAAATCGCGATATTTGAATTTTCTGATAAAAGGGCTATTTATTATGAATTATTGAAGTTCTAAAGTTCCGGAATAATTAATTTTGTAAGTTTAAAATATTTTAATTCACAAAAACGTTTTTTTTGTGTTGTAGGCTACTTGAGTGGCTGATCTTTGACTGAAATATTGGGCGTAGAAAATTTATATATATATATATATATATTATTAATATATTAAATTTTCTGCTTTGGTGTTCTAAGTATTTTCCTATAAATAGGGTGCTTAGGTTAGAATTAAAAATCACACCAGAAACTAAAGATTTCTCTCTCTTTCTCTATCTATAATATCGAGCGTATTTTGTGAGTATTTTTATACTTTGAATGTTGTTATACGGTGCAAGTTCCTTCAGCACTATATCTGATATTCCAACCAGAAGTACTATTTTGCTGAGGTAAAGGATGTTATTTTATTCGAAAATGATATTATTACTTCAATATCATTGTGCCGAAATATTGATTAGAAATTTTTATCATATTTGAAACTTTTCATGTCAGGGTTACTATTTACGAGTAACTATTCATGAGTTACTATTCACGAATACTATTCATGAAGCATGATGATTTTTTTTGTGAAATTTCTATCTTTTAGTGTCGGAGTTACTATTCACGTATACGGCACTATTCACGAATACGACACTATTCACCGAAAAATAAAATTTTCTTCTTTTTGTCCAAAATATCTATTATGGATACTAGCTTTGATTGTATCCATGTTTTGATCATTCTTGAATTTTACTCCACTATGATTATTTATGAGGTATTTTTGGACATGGAATAGCTGAAATACGAATCCTTAATATTTATTCTTTTGTTTCACTGGATTCGTTTTCTTTAAAATATTTTTCATCATCCTCAGTCTTAAATGATGACATTACGGAATATCTTTGGCCCGTAGTGTAAAGATGAACAGGTGTTTAGATGAACATGACTAACTGATGAATATCTTTAGCCTGTAGTGCAAAGATGAATATTTGATTCCAGATATATGTTGATTAATGTTACAGGGATAAAATATTGACGATGAACTTTTAAATTCATATATAGAAGATAGTAGTTTGCATTCTCTACTTAACTCTTCTAATGAATTATTATTTCAGTTACGAAGTTTGATTTAAAACTGGTTGTCTATTGTATTCTATTAGATTTTTCCCTGTTGAAGACTAACGATAATTTGTTCTATGTTACCTTAATCATAATATTCTTTACTAGGCTAGTTGAGCACACCCTTTTTCTTGTTGTTCAATTTTTCTTCTCAGGAGGCGAGAATGTAGCGAGTACTAGTCGGGGTGTGGAATGATGGTTCTAGAAGTTGTTCTAGTAGTCCTCACTATTCTGTAAAATAGTGTATTAATAATTGTAATGAGGACTTATTTGAGTGTGAATATTGTCTAGATGACAATATTTATATTTAAACTCACAGTTTTTATGTTGTATTAATAAAGTTGTAGTTGTTTTTGTACCATGTATTTTGACGACTCAGAATGGATGTTGTATACCTGTTTTGGGGGCTTCACAATAGACCATATTTTACTTCGATGATCTACCTTTTAATTTTGTCAATTAGATGATTGAACTATTAATTTTTTTTAATTCCACTCAATTGAGACTGCCACGTCAGAAATTACTGACGTGACTATTTAGGTGGGACATAACTCAGCTGATGTGGATAAAAAAATAGTTTTTTATTTTGTAATTAACATATTTGATATATTAAAGGGTAAAATGGTCACACCATTTTCTTTAATACATTAAAACTAAGCTATTTAATTAAACGAATTTATAAATAAAAAAAGCCTCAATCAGAAGCTGAATCGAAATCACAAACGTGTCGTGAACTTCCATAGATTCCGACGTAGCCTTCGATTCACCACGAACAAGCCTCAATCACAAATCAACCATCACCAAAAATCTGTGCTAGCAGCCGTAGTCACTGTTGAAACTTGAAGGTCGAAGTATTTTGCAGAAAAAAATAGTTCTTCAATAGTCGATATGTTTGCTTCTTCCGTGTAGCACAGGATTCTTGGAGAGTTTGATTGCTAAGTTGTTATCACAAAAAATTATAGTAGCTTCCATTTGCTTGAACTGTAGCTCTTCGAGGATTCTTCTCAACTAGATAGCTTGACAAGCACAAACTGTTGCAGCAATAAATTCAGCTTCTGTAGTTGACAAGGTGACAATTTGTTGCTTTTTAGAGGATCACGAAACAGCCCCTATGCCCAACATAAAAATATAGCCCAAAGTGCTCTTTTTTCCATCTTGATCTCCTGCATTATCACTGTCTGTAAACACGAACAACTCTAACTTTTCATCCTTGTAGAACAACCCAAAATCTCTAATTCCTAGCAAGTAACGAAGGATTCTCTTGGCAACTAACATATGCAACTAACATATGCATTTCTGTTGGATTCTCTATATATCTGCTTATTAAGCTCACATAATACATTATGTCTGGTCTTGATGCTGTTAAATACATCAAACTGCCAACCATTTGCTTGTAAAGTGTGTTGTCCACCTTCTTCCCTTCACGATCTTTGTTTAGTTTCAAGCCAAATTGAGTTGGAGTGATTACATGATTGCAATCCTTCATCCGAAATAGGTCCAAAATATCTTGCACATACTTCTTTTAAGAAATAAAGATCCCATTGGTTGATTGCACTACTTCTATGCCAATGAAGTAATGCATCGTACCAAGATCAGACATTTCAAATTCAACCATCATAGATTTCTTGAATTATTTAAACATGACACCATCATTTCTAGTAAATATAAGATCGTTTGCATATAAGCAAACAGTGAGTAGTTTCCTCTTATCTCCAATTTTAACAAAAGTGTGTGCTCATATGGACATTTGTGAAAAATGGACATTTGTGAAAGTCTTCTTTAAAAAAATAAGCTTCAATGCGACTATTCCAAGCCGTGGAACCTGTTTTAGTCCATAAAGAGCTTTCTTTAATCTATATACTTTATGCTCATTTTCGATCTTAATATGATCAAGGGGTTGTTCTACAAATACCCGTTCCTCCAAGTTTCCATACAAGAATGCTGATTTGACATCTAGTTAGAAAATAGGCCACGAGTTTTGCGCCGCCAATGCGATCACCAATTTGATTGTATCATGTCTTGCAACGGGAGCAAAAACTTCTGTATAATCGATCCAATATTCCTGCTTATATCATTTATCTACCAAACGCGCCTGATGCTTATCAACTTCACCATTTTCCTTTAGTTTTGTTTTGAAAACCCACTTTACGCCAATGGTTTTCTGGCCTTTCGGAAGATTAGTCAGTTCCCAAGTATTATTTCTTTCAATGACATTAATTTCATCATTCATCGCCTTCCGCCATTTTGCTTTTTTGACAGCACTTTAAAAGGTTGTGGGACCACAATATGAAAATAAAGCAAAGTGAGTGATTGGATCTTCTATTTCAGTTACCTCATAGTCTTCCTTCCATGCGTGCCTTTTTCGAATACGAGAAAGATATCGAGTTGTTGCATCAGCAGCTTCTGATGCTGTTGGTAAAATTTCAGCAACTATTGGAGTTGCTTCCGATGAATTTTCAGGCATAAAGGCTACTGGAGAAGCTGCTAGAGTTGGCTCTCTTTCACAATTATTGTCAAAAAAATACTTGAGTAGGATCCTGTCTATTCCAATCCTAAGTGTTTTCCTCACCAAAGACAACATCTCGGCTGGTCACAATCTTTTGGGTTAGTGGATTAAATAATTTATACGCTTTAGATGCTTCACTAACACCAAGAAAGACACATTTTTCCCTTTATCATCAAGTTTCTTCCTTTTCTCATCCGGGATATGTGCATAAACAATACAACCAAATATTTTAAAATAATCTACAGTTGGTCTCCTTCCACTCCAAGTTTCTTCTGGTGTCATATTTTGAACAACAAATGTAGGACTTTTGTTTAAGATATGAATACTCCAATTTACTACTTCAGGCCAAAAAGGTTTTGGAATTCTGCCTCTTGCCAACAAGCTTCTTACCATATTGAGGATGGTCTGTTTTTCCTCTCTGATTCACCATTTTGTTGTGGTGTATAAGCAGCTGTTAGTTCTCTTCAAATGCCACGATCTTCACAAAAAACTTAAAATGCGGTTGAGCAATATTCTCAACCACGATCTGTTCGGAGGGTCTTAATGGTCTTTCCTGTTTCATTTTCCACACGAGCCTTGAAGCTTTTAAATGCACAAAAAGCTTTTGATTTTTCCTGTAAAAAGTAAGCCCAAGTTTTTCGAGTATAATCATCAATGAAGGTAATTAAGTATCTTTTACCTCTATTAGAAAATGGTATTATCGGGCCACATATATCGGAATGAATTAGCTCCAAAACTCCTTTTGCTCGCCATGACTTCCCTTTGGGAAATTGAGAACGATGTTGTTTGTCAACAACACATTCTTTAAAAACTTGGGAAGGAGTACTAATATTAGGAAGACCCGTCACCATATTTTTCTGTTGGAGGGTCTTTAATCCACCAAAATTCAAGTGGCCAAAACGAAAATGCCACAACCAAGAAAGATCTTTTACTTTAGCTACCAAACAGGATTGCATACTTTAAATCTTCAATGGAAACAACCTGTTTGAACTCATTTTCACAACAACAATAGCTCCTCTAGTAGGATCATAAATCTCACAAACGCCCTTTTGAATAGTGATTACATAACCCTTTTCTTGCAATTGACCAACACTTAACAAATTGCTTTTCAAATCAGGAACATAAAGAAATTAGAGATTGTTTCTACAAGATCATTCTTGGTTTTTATCTCAATATCACCCTTTCCCATCACATTTACAGTGGAACAATCACCAAAACTTACTGTAGAATGAAAGTCTTCATTTAAATAAGAGAAAAAAGACTTATTTCCACACATGTGGTTACTGCAGCCCGTATCCACATACCAAAGATCAGACTTTGGTTCCTGATTAGCTTGAACAACCATCAACAAAGTTTCTACTTCCTTCTTTTCCACAAAATTCGATTGTTCATCTTTTTCTTTGTCATTAGGCAACTTAGTATAACATTCAGAACGATAATGTCCAGATTTATGACATCTAAAGCATTTTACCTTGAATTTGTCAAAATATTGATCTCGTCATCTGCCTTTGCCCAGAAATTGATCATCATTGGCTTTGAAATACCTGTTGCCATCTCTATTGCCTCGAGCTCCCCTTCCTCTACCTCTACCCCTTCCTCTAGTGTTTGAGAAATGAGTAAAGATAGAAGACTTCCAAAGCTTGCTCATCTGAAGTTGAACTTCAGTTCATTTTCTGTTCATGGACCAGCAATAAGCTCTGCAGTTTATCAAGAGAGAGTGTATCTGTCTTTCGATTCTTCAATTGAGCACACACCATAATCAAACTTTAGTGTCAAGGAGTGCAATATCTTCTCCACAATGGTGACATCTTTCATCTTCTCACTATGAAACCGCATTTTGTTACTTATTTCTATAGTTCTGGCACAATAGTTGGTTACAGATTCTCCATCTGTCATTTGTAGAATCTCAAAATCTCTTCTAAAGGCTTGAAGTTGTGCACGCTTCAGTCTAGCAGAGCCTTGATATTTTTTCTTCATGGAATCCCAAATATCTTTTCTTTGCTAAGAATTGTTTCCAAGATGGGACGATCAATAGCCTGAAAGAGGTAATTTTTTGCCTTCAAATCTTTTAGCTTTCTCCCTTCCAACTCTATTTTCTGGGCATCTGTCAAGACTGCATCATTTGCTTTTACTGGTTCTTCAATTCCAAATTCAACGATGGACTAATATTCTTTTGACCTCAAAAATTTCTCCAGTAGCATACTCCAATGGTCATAGTGACCATCAAAACGTGGGATCGCCGCCTGCACAAAATTGGAGTCTGAAGCCATCACTTCACTGCTATACTATTGTGGGCTGATTGGGGACTTTCACTCTGTTGCAGGACCTTCACACTTTTCTCTCTTATGTGTGGCTTTGATACCACTGATACAGAGTTATTAAACACAAAAGAGGCGTATGGTGAAGGGAAAAACACTGCAATAATATTGATAGAGAGAAGATCCTATAAATAGGCTTTACATCAAAACTAACAGAGCACTACATCCTGGCACTAACCACAACTCCTATAAAATAGGATCACATACTACAGTTTCTCAGCCACTAAATCAAATAACCAAATGCCGAAAGACTCAGACAAACCACATTTAGATCATTAACATGTTTTTGATCAATTTCTGATGGTATTAGATTTTGTTGTTTTTTATTAGTATTAATGTATAATGTTGTTGAAGTTTCTGTTAAAGACCAAGATGCAAATGTTGTTGAAGTTTCTGTTGAGGACCAAGATCTGAATCTTGTTGATGTTTTTGTTAATATAAAAATAATAATAATTTAGCAAAAAAAATAATGTATAATATAAAGAGGTTTGATAAATTTTCCCTTTCATATATAATAATTGTGTAATCAAACATTAAAATACTCTTTTTTAGCTACACCTTAGTTGAGTTATGTCCCACCCAAATAGTCACGTCAGCAATTTCTGACGTGGCAGTCTCAAATGAGTAGAATTGAAAAAAATTAATAGTTCAATAATCTAATTAACAAAATTGAAAGGTAAATAACCGAAATGGAATATGGCCTATAGTTCAAGATATTAAATCATATTTAAGTCTAAAAGAAACTATCTAGCTGTCCTTTTTTTTGGCATATAAATTAGAATAATTTTAAATGACAAAGGAAGAAAAAAATACGTAGGCCTTACATTATTAATTTTTTTTTTTTGAATCTATACTATTACGATGTGGTAAATCTAGGGATACATTTCAAACCTAGGGGCCCCGGGGGAGCCTGAGAAAGGTGGCAGCAGAGGAACTAGAGGGAACATATATAAAGAAAACGTACTTTTCAATCTTTTGAAGACTTTTTGTTGACGGACAGACTCGAACATGTGACATTGCACGTAAAAAATGTCAGGAGAGGAACTAGAGGGAACATAAGGGAAACATACAATTTTCAATCTTTTGAAGATTTTTTGTTGACGAGTAGATTTGTACCTGTGACCTTACATAGTAAAAAGAGATCAGGAGAGGAACTATGAGAAACATAAGGGAAACATATTTTTAAATCTTTCGAGAACTTTTTGTTGACGAACAGACTGAAACTGCGACTTTACACGAAAAAAGAAGAAGCCTTTACCACTTAACTATAAATTTTAGTCTCTACATCATTAATTCAAATAGTAGAATCTATATACTCTCTTTCTCTCTTAGTTCACGTACAATTATTAGTGCACAATTAATACACATAGAATTATTCATATCGTTTTCACCATCTTAGTGCACATAGAAGTAATATTATAGTTAAGATCTAAGGAATAATATTCACTCACTAAACCATTTCTTCTTCTTTTTTGCAGTTAACAAAAAAAAGGGCAGGTGACGGTGGAGAAGTGTGCCCACAGGAAATTGTGAAAATTGTAAACAATAATTCTTGCTTTGATTAGTATTGATCAATCAAAGAGCACCCTGGGGCATCGCCTTCCCTTACTTATGATACCGACTTATCTCAAAATTTAATTCCTTTGCCCAATTTACTGTGCTTCATTAATTTTTTTTTTTGTTGCTAAGTAGGACTTGGGGTAGAACCCGAAACATCTTCTAATGGGTTGAAACCAGAACATCTTGTTTTGTAAGAGACTTAGGGTAGCAACTGAGCAAAGACCAATCAAGTATTAAAGGTTTTTAGATCATTCTTATTGCAATCACTTTTAGTGATTTTATATTATAGTATTTTATACTTGTCTTTTTTAGTAGGGTTCTATGATTTTAAGTTTAATTTGGTGTATATATAATAATAAATCCGAGAAGTTAACAAAATTTTACTTCCTCTTTTAACCCTACAGGTTTGGTTATATTCTTATTTCGTCATCCAAACTTTCCTCTTTTCCTTTTTTACCTTCCAACTGTAATTATTATTACACAATATTTTTATTAATATGATACTATCTATTATTATATTTGTTATTTTAAAAATTTTAATATTTCATAAATTAACTTAAAAATAAAATTATTTTATTATCATTTGATATATCATAAACCAATTACCTCATGTCACTACCAACGCATTGACTTTATCTGCCACCGTTATTTCTACAACCAATATTTTACGTTTATATAGATGGTAATATATAGATATTTGGCTTAAGTACACTTTAAAGCTTTAAGCTTTTTACTTTTTACAACTTAAATGATAATGGTTCAACTTTAATTAAGAGATTGTGCCTAAATGTTTTTAAATTTCTATGAATTAAACTTTTTAACCACCAACAAGTAATAGTTGTTCCGAATAAGAGTATTTTAGAAATTTTTATTTTAAAATATTTTTGTGAGCACAAAAAATTTAGACATGCAAGATGCATGCTAGTGTGTGATGAAAATAAAAACAAAAATTAAAAATTGAAACCAATATACAAATGATATATATCATTAAAAGACTTTATTTCACATATTGATTGAAGACCTTAAATACTTTTAAAATCATTGAAAGTTGTAATCACGTTATTACTATGTGATGATGAAGAAAATTAAAATGAGAAAATGGGAGACAATATAGATATCTATCTTTAAAAGACTTAATTACTCTTTTATTTTGAGTCGCCTAACTTATTTCGAATAGAAATGCATGCTTAATTCGGTAATCAAAATATTTTATTTATAGAAATATAAAGACATTAAAATTTAATGTCTTAAAATTGGAACTGTATGGTTTAAAGTGTATAAAAGCAAAAAACTTTTAATTTTTAAAGTCTTAGAAAGTTGACCTAGTCAGACAATTAGATCCCGACAACTAAAGCTTATATATATATATATATATATATATATATGTGTGTGGAATTCCATCCACACAACAACCGGTTGTTGAGCAACAACCCATTTTGGCCAAGCCGCTATAGGTTGTAGCGGCTTGTTACAATTTTTTTTTTTTATAAACCTCTACAGGTTGTAGCGGCTGGGCCAAAATGGGTTGCTTCCTAACAACCGGTTGCTGTGGATGGATATATATATATATATATATATATATATATATATATATATATATATATATATGAGGTTCCATCCATAGCAACCGGTTGCTGTGGAGCAACCCTTTTTTTGGCTTGTTGTAATTTCCGGTTGGAGCAAAAAAAATAAAATAAATTACAACAAGCTAAAAAAGGGGTTGCTCCACAACAACCGGTTGCTGTAGATGGAACCCCTATATATATATATATACTCCTCCATATTATTTTATTATTATTGACTTTTTAAAGTCAATTTAAGAGTATTTTAAACTCAAAATTGACATAGATTCTTTTAATTTTAATCAATATAATAATAAATATTATAAACTATTCAAAAAGTATTACTCATTGTAAGTTTTATGAATATTTCATAATTTTAATGAGTTATCTCAATTTTAATTTGTGTTTGAAAAATTTTCAAATTAATTTTTAAAAGTTAATAATGATTATATAATTTTGAACGGAAGCAGGGGCCAGGGAGTATAGGTTATCCAAGTTTAAATGAGTTCAAATTCAAAAGGATTGAATGAATTCAAACAAGATAGTACAGAAATTGATATTCATTTGTATTTTTAAATGTATGTTATATCATATCCATTGTACTCATATATATATATATATATATATATATATATATATTAATCAATTGAATGAGAAGAAAGTATTGCATCTAATAAGTTTCTATATAAAGTAGTTTGTATTTATTTATTTTTGAAACATGGAGCATGAATACCTTTCTTTTTAATTTCTAGTTACAACAAATTAAGATGCTGAAAGAGAATTACGTACAGTAGTTGTGATCATCACACATTAGCAAATAATCGATAAGTTTTGGCATCAAGGCTTATTTGTCTAACTGCTGCAACTGCTGCTATAACAGCCAACACTGAGAATGTCACTGCTATTATAGTATTTAGCCAGAAAATTCCGCTCCTCTTTGATGGCTTGAAAGTCAAGTTGAAGAACACAAATGGCAGCACAAAATCAAGAGGCATGAATCCGAAAGATCCTAAAAGCGCATTGATATCTCCAAAAAATGGCAGCATTGCTGCAATAGTAGTTGCTATAACTACGGATAATGATCGAGATATCAGCCTTGGGACAACATTTCGCACTGACAACTCGCTGCTTTTAGGGTCTGCAAATGTTCCTTCTAACACTTCATTTGTTGGCTGCAAGTAAACCTGCATTACGTACCCACAAATTATAATATATAGATGGCTAAAAGGCGTAAAGCATTTGATTGTCGACAACATCCCGAACTTACTACAGGTCCGAAATACTACATGCTGCAAGCTTGAAGGACCGCGAGGTGACTAAAATTTAATTCTGCGGTTTCAAACATTTACAAAACCAAATAAATAATGAAACTATCGAAAGCCTCAATAAATATTTCATTGAGTGAACAAAAGTCTTGAGTCTAAAACAATAAGAACGGAGGTGCAACTCCTCTAAATCAATGTCTAACAAAAATCAGACCAAAATATTATACCGAAATTTAAATTAGTTATCTAATGTTTATGCACAGCAAATAGCACACTTCTTCGAAATAACTCTTTGCTCGATGAAAATAGTAGGTATGCTTTTAAAACTAAAACAAATAATAACAAAGCGAATTCAAATTCAAAAACGATTTCAATGTATACAATATATCTTTTAATTCACAACTTTATCGACTAAAGTTACAATCGCCCTGTAACACGGTCCAAAAATTCGATAACGTCAATGATCACATGTATACCCTACTAAAATATCTATAAAATGCACACTCCTCGAAGGATATCTAAAATGTGTACACCTTAATTAGCAGGTCCTATATTAGCTTCGTAACTAAGCGTAAACATTAACGAGTTCTATACATGTATAGTCAAACTGAGAACTTCAAAAAAATTTCTCAATATTGTCGATATTCTAAATTATACTTTTCATAGTTCAAGATCATATAATCTCATTTCACAATTCAAAATAAATATTTGATCTGAAATTTAAAATAAATGAGTAAAGTTTTTATTTAAATGGAAGTCTTAAATAAAACATAACAAATTTTGAAACAGTACATTTAGGCATCCGAGTAATTAATAAGTCATACATAAAAGTAAGTGATACTTTAAAAACATTAAATAGTTCAGAAAACCACTTACAATATATAATTTCAAAACACTAAATAGTTCAGATAGCCAGTTACAATACATCATTTAATTTCAAAATACTAAATAATTTAGAGAGCCACTTACCATATACAATTACCCAAAATATTAATCCCGTGATACAAAACGTCGTCCAAACCAAATAATCAATTACCACTTCAGCTCGCAACACTCCTCCGCATAATTAGAGTTTTAATAATTAATCATAAATCATAAACATCAAATTCCCAAATCTGTCCAAATATCATCAAGACCTTAGGCCACTATTTCTGTCAAAACTCCATCATATTAAACTTATTTTCTAAATCTAAAATCATAAACTAGACTTCAAGGGCTCCATTAATTTAGCCTCAAGAATCACCCAAATCGGACATAAAACCACCAAATTATTAATTTTTGAACATTAGTATAAATTGCAGAAAATCTGCTGCGAAAAATTCATGTCAACAATCTCCTAAATTCCATAACAAATAAAATACTTGACTTCAACGGTTCAAAATTGGTGGCCATGTTCTCGACTTATAAAACTGCAACATATCCAATATTGAGAAAGATTCAATGGTCGGATTAAGAGTTATTGACCACACAACGGATTGCGAAAATAATAGAAAACATATTTTTAGATTTAACTTTCTTACCTTCAATGAAGTTCTTTTCCTTTGTTAATTTTAATTGATTTACACTTCCAAATCTTCCAATAAAATCTCCAAATATCCAAAATACCAAATCAACATTACCAATTAAAATCAAAATAGAAGCAGAGGAGGAAAAACTCTTATGAATTATCAAATTTTCATCTTCAAATCCTTCTCTGATCCATCCATCTTTCTCTATTCTCTCTCCTTAATTCTTTCTCTCAACGTACGTTAGTCTGGAGTAATTATCTTTTTATACACTTTAATTGTGTTGTCTTGTTTATTATAACAATATTTTTTTTAATCTTGCAAGATAACTAGTTGTTACGACATGAATCCTTTTAAAATTTGAAAAAAATTAGTTTCACAATAATTAATTATCTTATATATATATATATGTTATAATTATCCATACATAAGTAACTACTCAATTAACTTCATTAATTATTATTGTTATTAACCACTGATTACTTATTTTCTTTTAAAAGAATTTTACATATACAATTAAAAATTCGAGATATTACAGGTACGTGGTGTTGATGTCAAGTAATAAATAATCTTTATCGACTTAAAATATTAATAAACAACACTTGGCAATATATATATATATATATATATATATATATATATATATATATATATATATATATAGGCCGGATCAGGTCCGGACTCTCGAACATGACCAAAATTCAGACTTTTTTTTATTATATTTTTAAAACAACTAAAAAATAAATAAATAAAATTATGGAACTTGAATTTTTACATAACACTGTATTATGTAAAAATTCAAGTTCCATAATTTTTAAATTTTTTTTTAATTGTTTAAAAAAAAAAGGTCCGAATTTTAAGCCGGACCCGGACAGGATCCGGCCTATATATATATATATAGAGAGAGAGAGAGAGAGAGAATAGAATGGACAGTACAGTAGATGTAGTACAGTTTGGACAGTAGATGTGTAAGAGCAGTACTACTTACCACAGCAACAGCTGATAGTTGGAGAATGGTGAAGAGATTGGTGAGGAGTATGAACCATTTTGGTACCAAAGGGTTTCCATATTTATCTAAGAAGTTACTAAGAATTAGAGCTTGGGCTTGGTTGCCGAATTCCCAATATCCAGAAATAGCTACACTGAAGAAAGTAGTTGTAACTACTGCGTAGCAAACACATAGTCCCTTGAACATCTTCCCCTTCACCGGTGGCGCCAATGTTGCCTATATATATATATATATATATATATAATCATATCCTCCCAATTAATAATTAATACTATATAAGTTCAGTTTGTTTCAAATTAATATTTATTTATGGAGAACAATGCAAAAATCGAAACATTACGTAGCATATTAATTGCAAAAGTGGATAAATAATTTAATTTGCTTATTATTAGTATTATTATTATTATACCCTTTGTCAAAATGATTTAGAATTAAAATAATAATGTACCTGAATTTCTGGAATAATACCATTCCCAAATGTTGTGGCGATGATGGCCATTGCATTAAAAATTCCAAAAATGCGAGTTTCCTGATTGCTGCTCAAAGAATAGTCCTTTTTGGGTCCCTTGGACGTACTCCCTTAGGAAAATTAATATTAAAAAAAATAAAGATTTACAGATGACATATATATATAGATATAGATTTCTATGTTATAGGGACGGTATATATATATTTGCCGATTGTTTTTACCTATATAAATGGAACCAGCAGTAGCGCAAGCACTGTAGGCAAGGCATAGTAGTAAAGAAACCAAGTTGATATGCCTAAGTGAGTGGAAAGATGGGATTTGAGCTAAAATCAACATTAGACTTCCAAATATAATTACAAATTCGTAGAGCTTCATTGTCCCATTTGGACTTGAAAGCAAGTAAATTGCCTGCAAAATGGACAATTTTCCATAATAATCATGCTATTTCTGCGTGTAATTAAGAAATTCTATAAATTATAAATATAAAGTACTCCCTTTGATTTTATTTGTTCTTTTTAAGTCACGTTTTAGGAGTAAGTATATAAATTTTAAAAATATATAATTAATATTTTGTCTTATTAATTATGCTGTGCCTAAAATATTAATGTTACCTTTCTAAATTTCATTTAAAATATGAGACGTAAAAGAGAAAGTTATCTCATTGGAGTAATTTAGTTTAAAAAAAATGAGAGAAACAATTTTGCATGTGTTTAATATTAAAGGATAATATGAGAAATTAAATAACTAATTTTTTCTTTAAATTTGCAAACAACATATAAAATAAAATTAAATTAAATTTATGTCTCTAAAGAAGAAGAGTGACTATTTGAAAATGAAAATGAGAATTGAGGGGCGGAGAATTTGAAGGAGGCAGCCTGACCTTAATGCATTGGCCTCCAAGAAGAGTACAACCAACAACAGCACCATAACACATCATGAATTGAATTGGACCCACATAATACCTACTCCATCTTGGTCCTGCCACGTACACCATTAACTTTATTTTATACGAAAAATAAAAATTATGCTTTTAATTTCATATATAATAATTTACTGTTTATATATTTTACGTACCCAAGTTAAATTGTTTCATTTGCAAGCTTAGTTCAAACAAGCACACAAAAGTTGACTACCACACAAAAGTTGACTAGCAAACAAAAGATACAGAACTATTTGGTCGACATTAAAGTAAATTATTGCACAATATTTTTTGATATTTTTAAAGGAAAAATGCCGCTATAGATGTATAATCTCGTTATAGGATCTATAGTGACGATTTTCATGTGTAAATATCATTTTTAATTGTGAATTTATCACTTTCCTATATTTATATATATATGAAAGAGCAGTATTATTCTTAATTAATGAAAAATTAATTAAAATATTTATCACTTGTTTATTTATTAATTTTTTTAAAAGAAATTAGTTTAAATAATTTTTTATTTCTTTGAATTTTGATTTTTGTAAATTTATATGAATTATATGGACCAATAATCTATATTATGAGTACTTTAATAAAATAGTAAGTCAAATTATATACCATGTATTAAGAACAAGAAAGTTTTTTTTATTTTTTTAATATATTATAAGTGTTCTAATCTTTAATTCAAAATTTTAATAAATTATATTATAAAATATCTCAAATAAAAAATAACATAATATCAGTATAAACTATTAATACTAAAAAATAAACTTATTTCATGGAACAAAATATATAGACCGTGGGTTTTTTTAAAGGTTGAAAAAGATGTTCCTTTCCTTACATAATTAGCAGTCTCATGAATTTATTTGATTAATGTAATAAGTAATGTTATAAATTGTTATTTGGGTCTAGCCATGGTGCAGTCCAATTTATTTAATGGTCCGGATCTGGTAATGGCCTATATGTATTTATTATCATAGTGGGAGAGTTCTTATTAAAATAGGATTGTATTCCCTTATTTGGAGGGATAAGGAATTTTTTTCCTAGTTGGATGCAGGTGGAGGTTACTTCTATATATATGACTACAAGCTAGGGTTTAGGGGGGGACAAGAACACAAATATACAATTTGTACTCCCAATATTATTATAGTGGATTACTCTCTCTCTCCGTGGTTTTTTCCCAATTGGGTTTCCACGTAATTCTTGTGTTCATACTTTATATTTATTTATTTATGTTTATGTGAGTGTGTTTCGTGAGTTTGATTTCACAACAATTACTCCATCAACCGTTGGCGCTATTTTGGCCTGCTCTTTTGGGTGATTTCGTCAGGCGTACAAAATCAGGCGTTAACATTGGCGCCGTCTGTGGGAACCAAGATACTTGTTCTAGTGTCGAATTAAAATCACCTATTTACCAAAAAGAAGAGAGCCTACATATAAAGCTAAGCCTCTTATCTCTTCCTTTATTTATAAATTATTTTTGACAAACATGTTTTGACTTTCAAGTACTCATTCGTCAATTAGAATTCTTGATATATAGTTAGTATTGTGTGTTCAACTCTCGTTATGAATAACAATGTTGAGAAATTTAGCTGTACTATTTACACGGTAATCCAGGTTATTCACATAGATATATATCTAGCCCACTTTATTTATTTGAAGGCATTATACACATCACGGAATATTTGGTCTCATGTTTATGGCTGACCGATATAGCATGAACTAATATTGTTATTTAACTTTATCAATGTTACTTTTTAATACAAGTTTATTGTTCAACATAATTAAATACAAGACTTGTATGCTTTAACTATAAGGGGACCACAAATCAACTAATCCCCAATTTTTACAAGTTTTGGTATGCAGTTATGACAAGGACAATTCCGCCTACTTTGCTTTCGGCAAACCCAAAGTCTTGAAAGTCCCATGCTTAAACAAAAAACAGGCACCTGGAATCATCACCGATCACCAGGAGAGTAACAAGCCTCAGTATTTTGTTCGATTCAAAAGAATCTAAGTCGCTGGGGAGTGGATGACATGGGCACCGATTAAACTTATTGTCTGGCGATAACCGTCAAAATCCTGGCTCAATTACCTCTGCAAATTCTTTGAAGACTACAGATATTGTTTTTAATAAAGATGTGGAGGAATTTGTTTGGGCAACTAAAGTGTCATGCTTTTGGCCAGGAAAAGAGGAAAAAAGAACTCTGTTTCACTTTAAAAAGGAACAACCCAAATTTCATATCTTTCTTTGCGGCAGAACGTGGTACATGGTTCCAATATAGTATCGCCAAAAAATTATTGGGGTTCTACTAGGTGTTGGTGCTGGAGGATTTATTAAGAAATAAAAAAAAAGATGCATCCCATTATCATTCAGAAACTACAAAAGGAGACGAAAGAGGAAGAAGCCCTGCCAGAAACCACTTCGACAATCTCTTTGGCGATTCCTCTTCGGGCTACACCGATTTCATCATATCTTTGGTTGTTTACTTTCGACAGATATAAAGTCTGATCAAAGCCTCCCACAGGGGTCGGGACGAATATTATGGCAGCATAAGGTCGGAGGGGTTATAAGGTCGGACAAACGTCCTTCGAGAAGGTTTTGATCTCCCAAAAGGAACATTCTACGGATAAAAATCCCGCGGATAAAAATTCCACGAGGACTCTTTGAACACTCTCTTATAAATAAGTTCCTTATAAATAAGAGACTGGGGGGCAATTACAGTTCGTACTTTGTTGGACTTTTGGCGGCTCTCCCGTGACATTCGGGCAACAATAAATCCTCTTCGGATAATTGCAGTTTGCCTCGGACTATATCACATCGGCCTCATCATATCTTCAGCTGTCTACATTTGAGGGGTTATAAGGTCGGATGGCAGTATAAGGTCGGGTAAACTCCTTCGGGGACGGACCATCGTTCTCCCGAACGGATCACATCCTTCGGGATGGATATTTTGGCGGTATAAGGTCGGAGGGGTTATAAGGTCGGACCATCGTTCTCCCGAACGGATCACATCCTTCGGGACGGATATTTTGGCGGCATAAGGTCGGAGGGGTTATAAGGTCGGATGGCGGTATAAGGTCGGGTAAACTCCTTCGGGACGGACCATCGTTCTCCCGAACGGATCACATCCTTCGGGACGGATATTTTGGCGGCATAAGGTCGGAGGGGTTATAAGGTCGGACCATCGTTCTCCCGAACGGATCACATCCTTCGGGACGAATATTATGGCGGCATAAGGTTGCAGGGGTTATAAGGTCGGACAAACGTCCTTCGGGAAGGCTTTGATCTCCCGAAAGGATGAACATTCTACGAATATTATGGCGGCATAAGGTTGCAGGGGTTATAAGGTCGGATAAACGTCCTTCGGGAAGGCTTTGATCTCCCAAAAGGATGAATATTCGAGGATATAAATCTCGAGGATAAAAGTCCCGAGGATATAAATCCCGAGGATAAAAGTCCCGAGGATATAAATCCCGAGGATAAAAATCCCATGGAGACTTTTTGAATAGTCTCTTATAAATAAGTTTCTTATAAATAAGAGACTGAGGGGCAATGTTGGGATAAGGAGGTTTAATTAGGACTCCTATTCCTAATGGGATGCAGTAGTAATAAGGTTGGTTCGGTTGGTATAAGGTTGGGTCTTTATAACTTCGGTTGGTTCGGTCGTAATAAGGTTAGTTCGGTTGTGATAAGGTTGGTTTTCTATATATTTTGATATGTTCGGTGGATTATTTATCTGTCTTTGGTAGTGATAAGGTTGGTTCGGTTGTGATAAGGTTCAGTCTCTATATATTTGGGTGTGTTCGGTGGATTATTTATCTGTCTTCGGTTGTGTTAAGGTTGGTTCGGTTGTGATAAGGTTGGTTCGGTTGTGATAAGGTTGGTTCTTTATATCTTCGGTTGTGATAAGGTTGGTTCGGGTTGTATAAGGTTGGTTCGGTTGTGATAAGGTTGGTTCGGTTGTGATAAGGTTGGTTCTTTATATCTTCGGTAGTGATAAGGGAAATTGTTTATCTATCTTATGAGTGAACAAGAGGAGTGGGTCAGCGATATTGGGAGCCAACAATTTTAGTTCGGCACATGGAGTTCAGGTGTAATATATTTTGTCTTCGGCAAATTTGGTCGTTTTGTTGGGATAAATTTGTATACTCTCTCATTTATAAGTTCATTATAAATAAGAGACTGGGGGGCAATGTTGGGATGCGATTATTTGGGTCTAGCCATGGTGCAGTCCAATCTATTTAATGGTCCGGATCTGGTGATGGCCTATATGTATTTATTATCATAGTGGGAGAGTTCTTATTAAAATAGGATTGTATTCCCTTATTTGGAGGGATAAGGAATCCTTTTCCTAGTTGGATGCAGGTAGAGGTTACTTCTATATATATGGCTACAAGCTAGGGTTTAGGGGGGGACAAGAACACAAATATACAATTTGTACTCCCAATATTATTATAGTGATTACTCTCTCTCTCCGTGATTTTTCTCCAATTGGGTTTTCACGTAATTCTTGTGTTCATACTTTATATTTATTTATTTATGTTTATGTGAGTGTGTTTCGTGAGTTTGATTTCACAACAACTACTCCATCAACCGTTGGCGCTATTTTGGCCTGCTCTTTTGAGTGATTTCGTCAGGCGTACAAAATCAGGCGTTAACATAAATTATTTAATAGTATTACAAAATATAAATTTGTTATTTTTGAAAATTAAAAAACACTCACATTTAATAAAATAAACTCACATATGAATGGAATATTTATTTATGGGAAGTTGATGCATTAATTGAATAAGTTAATTTCGGGTCGCACATGAGCTGTGACTAATGAGTGAACTTGTGGCCATACATACAAGGCATAACACATCGGCACATCTCTTCCGCATAAGTAGGCCCACTTATCAATATCATTAATTATTCTAACGTGCAAGTACGTGACTCGTGCCAGATTTTCATTTCATGATTATATTTATACACTCTCATTCTAAAATTAAATATATATATTTCTTTATAATCCATTTAAAAAAGAAATTATTTTCACAAATAAAAATTTATATTTTCAAAAAGTCTCTCACATCAATGTTAAGTGTAGAGCCTATTTACTATTTATGCGCGAGAGTATCTTATAAAACAATCACTTTTGTTTGTTAAAAAATTAGAAATATATTTTTATTTTAAGATTATAAAATGAAATGATATTCTTAATTTGTTATTATTATTTTTAAATATAAATTTATTCTTAAAAATCGTCTTTTTATAAATATATATGTTAAAAATAAGTATAATTTAGCATATATATATATATATATATATATATATATATATCAAAGGAAGGAGAAAATGAGGTTACCTAAGATGTCCTTAGCCATGTCGCGGAACCTCAGATGTCGGCGACCTAATTGAGCGTGGTGCTCGAGGACAAGGGACAGTAAATTATAGGAATAGAACGTGATAGCTGCTCCGATGACCAGGAACAAAACTCCGGCGATCCATCCGAGGGAGGCAAAAGCGAATGGAAGACTTAAGAGTGGTGGTGCAACTATTGAGGTTGTCAAGTGATATCCACAATGTATCCATGATCCTGCGTATGTATACCTATATTAGCAATAAAAATTGAATCCCAACATTTTTTTGAGGAGACGACGACAAATTAAGTTGGTCACACGTGTACTCAATTAATCTTAAAAGGAATACTTGGTGCGTTACAAAATTAAAGATATAATTTGATTTTTGAGGTCAAACAATGTCATACTTCCCCCTTCGTCTCATGATAAAAGTTCTTATTATTATTTTGGGTAGTTTCATGTTAAATTTTTACTTTCCTTTAATAACTAAATTTTTACATATTTTTTCTTATTATACCCGTAACATTAAATATCTCATATTTTTCTTATTCTAATTCCCTCTCCATATTTAATAAGTATGAAGAGAGAATATTTTAAATTAAATAGTTAAAAAATCACTCTCCCATCTACATTGAAAATAATTAATGTTATATTATTATGGACAATTTTATCATTTCATTCATTTTCTTAATATGCGTAAAAAGTCCACCAGAATTTTTATTCTGGATCAGAGGGAGTATTAAATTTTAAAATTAGTATGATTCATAAAAATTTAGAATAAAATAAATTTTGTGATTAATAGTTTTTGTTATATATTATATAATTATAATGATTGTATCAACTAATATTCACACACCAATTTAAATTAAGTCTAATTAATATGTCATCGTTCGACCTCAAAAATAAAAAAATTGTATGACATTAATAGGATGGAGATTAATTTTGGGAAAATTAAAAAGAATAGGATGGAGATGATAATGATAATTAATGACGAAGAAAGGTGGTAAGAAGATGAAGAATATTTAAAATAAAAAGAAATTATATAAGGCATGATCGATTATATATATATATATATTAATTACCTTTTGATTTAAGAACAAAGAGAGCACCGGCATCAAGTTGTTTGTGATCATCATGATAGCTTGGTTCAGAAACATGTTGCTCCTTTCCACGTTGCTGCATCGCTATGGAGCTTGGAGGAAGGGTGCCCATCTCTCTCTCTATCTCTGAACAAAAAAATTATGTTCAGTTAGGAGAGAAGGATATAAATAATGATTTGGACTTGTACGAAATTAATAAAGAAGATCAACCAAATATGTATGTATGTATGTATATGGCCACTATCTTTGACTCATTTGATTTTTTGTTTCAATGAAACCCTTATGCCACTAGGGAGGAGATGTGAGGAGATGCACGACTGGAGAGGAGAGGGAGAAGTCTTGTTTTTTTAAAAAATAAATCTTCAAAATAATGTCGTTTTGGAAATTATGTAAAAAAAAATTATGCACGATTGTGCATACTCATTTTCCTCATACATATATATATATATAAAATGTAAATTAGGTAAAATCGTATTTAACTATACTTTGTTAAAGTAGTCATTCAACCTTAATTACTTTTTTGGAGTGGTTTCCTAAAATTTAATTATGAATAAAATTCTATTGAACCATAAAAAAAAATTTATTTCATTAATTTTGCCACAACCCATCTTTCAACATATTAAATCCAAAAATAGAGGCGCAATTATCATCCATCACTTCTTGCTTTTGAGTGTTCTTCATCTGGTTTTGGTGGTTAGTACATTTAGATATTCACATTTTATATCTAATAATATATACATGCATGATATTCACAATTTATATCTAATAATATATAGATTATCGAACCAAATCTACGTAATGATCACTTTTTTGGTGGATAAATGACCAGGTTCCGGGCTTATTGAATGGATAATTGGGCAGGTATTAGTATGTATGAGATTGGGCTGAATTAATGCAACTTTTTGGGCTGGTTGATGTTTAAGTTGGCTACATAAAAAGAAGAACATCGATCAATTTAAAAAATTATTTTGAGCTTTTAAATTGACTCCTGTTAATCTAGTACGTAGGGCGAAAGAATAAACCTAGATCAATGTATATCCATGTTGGTCGCTCCATCTAACCCAATTTTGAAATGTGGGCCGACTTAAGAGGGCTTATTAGTTTGTTTCGAAATCAAATAGCAGCAAGGGCTTAGAGCATTCATAACAATTTTTCCAATAGACTCTCTATCTCCATATTTGAAGAATATATCAATAAATCAGTATCTAACCGTTTCTTTATCCTTATATAATTATTTATTTTAATCCATATATATGATTTGACTCCTCAGGGTGAGGGAATCAAAAGAGCGTTCCCTATTTATGTAAAATGACATTTCATACCCTATTTATTACAATTTTATATTTGTTAAAGGATCTTATCTCACTTAATTGCTGATTTAGGTATGCCTATCAAATTCACTCATTTTTATTTTTTAAACTGAGGATTTAGAGAAGAAAGAGAACTATAAAAAAAAAATCAATCAAATTTTGATTTTGATCATTTTTTGTAAAAAATATTACTTCTAATTATAAATTTTATTATTTTATAATTAAAATAATATTATTTTAGTTCTCATAAACACATAATGATCGTTGCACATTTTGATTTCTAGCAATAACTAATTTTAAATTAAAATAATTATAATTTTTAAATTCAAACAACAATTATTTTTAAATAAAAAATAGTTATAATGTTCAAAACATGATTTGACTATTGGAACTTTCAAAATTTAACTTTTAAATTTTAAATTTCAAAATTTAATATTTAAGGAATCAATATAAGGAACCTGCTGGGTACATAGTGAAAAAATTGAATCCCTATCCTACAGAATGACCCAATAGCACTGCAGAATAGGGATAGAAATAAGGAAACTGTTGTGAATGCTCTTAAGAGGGCTTATTAGCTACGATGAAAGGTTGCGTTTAAGAGTTTGGAGGAATGAGAAGGAAAAGTATACATGAGTAAGGGATGGAAAAGGATGGAAAAGTATGTGTAGGGATTATAATTTTTTTTTTGACATGTTTGCGAGTTTTAAAAAGAAAGGGAAGGAATAAGATTTTAATTATATTTTCTTTTGTTTGTAAGTTTAGAATGAGGGAAGGGAAGAGAAAATATTTTTATTTTTAAATTATACTATTACTATATCACCCTTACATATAAATATAATAAATGATATAATTTAATAATGTCTATTTATTCGAATTATTTTGCTTAGTCTTTTTTTTTCTCTGTTACACAAAAAAAAAACATTTGCTGAAACATTAATGATGTACTGCATTTGCAAACTGAGTATTACACCGGGAGTATAAATAAAAAGGTAATTTTACATGGAATATAAATTATAAAAATTAAATTAATAGACTATATAAAAGGTTAATTTTAAAATTTAATTTTATAATAATTAATCAATACCAACAAGATTTTCATAAATATCATAACCCAAACCTAAAAACAAGTATACAGAAGTATAAGGCCCACAACGGTTTCTTTTTTATATTTTTTCGTCCCAAAGAGGAAAAAAAGGTTACACTGATTAGTATGTCTACAAGTTTATTTTGGCTGACCGTATTTTCAAAATTTATAATAAATAGTAATTGTGACTTATAATAACTAGGGCAAGATTGTCAAATTATTTATTTTGAAAAATTATTTTAGATAATATAACATAAAATAATAATTGTGACTTATAATAGTTAGGGACAAGATTGTCATAATATTTGTTTTTTGAAAGATTATTTTAGGTAATATAAAATAATTAACTTTCTCATCCCTCTAAATTCTTCCAATTTTGGAGGGAAAGTTTTGAGCTAAAAATAAAATCAATTTTAGCTCGAAATCTCATCTTTTTCTATCTAAAAAAAAACTATTAAACATGGTTAGCCAAGAAATTAAAAAGACGTGTGTTGAAGTGAGGAGGAGCTGACCTAATAGCTTAATTAAATTTTTTGATAAGGCTCCCTCATTTCCCTCAACCAGAACTTGGGTTACGTTGCCATCAGAATCTGATAAATGGGATGGAAGTATATGCGGTGGATTCGATAAGGGATTGATCATGCATTTATATTAAACTAATTTTCTATGGGGGGTATAAATTTCCTGGCTAATCATCAATCATTCTGCACTGCTTGAAAGTTAGATTAAATTCCAGATTCTTAAACATAATATACACATAGGAAGTATATATTAGCCACACCATGTTCATTTGTACCTTTACAGCTCATTATTTTGTGTAAGGGTAAATGTTTCATGAAGCCAAAACTGAACAGCTTATAGCCGAGCTGTTTTATGGATTTCAGTAGAAGCAACAGCGGATATATATATATATATATATATATAATCTTAAATTCTTGCACATGCATGCATTAATAATATGGATTATGCATGTCTTAATTAACTAATCCTATAACTTATTCGTATATAAAGTTTTTTTAAGTATTTCCTTCCTCATTGTTTTTTGGGGGGTGGGGTGCAAATTTTGGACAGTTCACAATCTCAACTATCTAGTCCAGATAATTTATGATCAAAGACTGGTCCAGTTATATTTTTTATTTTTGGGGTCGTCCTATATTCGAACCAAAATTGATTTTTGATTAGTACGTCGTTAGTGGAACAATGCTAATCCTCAAGATGCTACACAATACATACTATTTTGAAAAAAATATATATATAAACAGTATTTAAAAGAAATATAATTAATTAGAAAGTAATTAAGAATTTGGAAGGTACGTACTTGACCCAGATGTTGGGATATACATAGGAGAGCATAAATACTCTAATACAGGAAGAAAAATTAAAGAGACAAATATGTATGTGCTTAATTATTTATTTATTTATTTTCTTAAATAAAATTTGCAGTGGCATTAATTTCTTAGGAATGCTTAACAGAGAAACCAAAGGAGCTATATATATTGTTTACGTACGTAGGGATGATATTCATATTGATAACGTTACCACTGTTGCTAGTACTGTACGCATATGTTTTTACATAGAAATCCATCGTATCGTATGGTGCCGACACTGAAATAACCTTATTTTAAATTGTTAGGTTGGGCAACCCAATCCTTCATTTCTAGACAAAATCTACTGCAACTCTCTCTCTCTCTCTCTCTCTCTCTCTATATATATATATATATATATATTATTGGTATTAAAGTGTATGTATGGAGCATTAATTAATTAAACTTGTATATATTTTATTTTATTTTTCTGTTGGGGTTCGTATGTTTCTTGGCAAACGAAGTTATCAATTGAATACTATATATACAATATAAGTTTGTGGTTGCAGAATTATAATTGTTTATTTGAAAAGTAGAACAGTACTAAAGTTTTATTGATTGGCATATATATATATATAATCAGCTGGAAATTAATCCAATAAGAAATATTTAAAGGTATATATTTCTGCTACATATTAATATATCATATCAAACCAAAATTAGAGGAGTAATTTAATTTGGAGAGTCATGAGCAGTGCTATGAACTTTAAAGTCCACCTTAAAACATTGACTAATCTTTTTCTCAAAGCGCACTATGCACCCAAAAGTTGCATGTTGTGATGAAAGGAAAAAACACAGAGTACGTAGGTTTTCAGTAGTCTAAATTAAACCTTCACGTACACTTGGATGATTAAGACATTATTTATGGTAATTAATAAGTAGGAGTAGGAGTTACAACAGTTTTAATCATAATGAAAATCTTTTATTATTCATTCGTTTTTTTCAGGTGGCGTAAGACGGTGATTTAGTGCTGCCCAATGGCTGGCTTAAAATAAATCTAAAGAAATGCATGGATAATATCCACCAACTCAAAGTGATGAAAATGGTGGAATAAAATAGGAATAATTAAAAGTAACGTACGGCAGATAATGTTCTGATACCAGAATTAATGAGCTAGGCCCTACTAAAATAAAGAAAACGTAATCGGGTAAAGGGGAAAATTGATGCCCAAAAAAAGTGTTAAAAGGGAGCGAGCACCATAACTATATATGGGTGTTTATCGGTCCAAACCGGTCACTGATTTTACTCTAAAATGGATACCGATACTTGGACCGATATACCGGATTGATTAGGACCGGTTTGATACCGATAAAAATTAATTTTGTACCAAAATTTCATAATTTATTGGGCTTCTAGATCTAGTTCGGCTATAATTGTTTGAGAATTGACTTTTAATTTCCCTTGTGTTATTTTAACTGTCTTGATTCTGAGTTCTTGATGACTATTTTGGTTTAAAGGTTTTTCTTCCTTGTCATTTTTATCATCATTCATCAACATATGATGTTTCATCTGCTCTTTCTGAACATCAATTTGACCTACACATTTTCAGAGATCTTACAATCTTTCCATGATATTTTTAACAAGTGGAGAGTAATATTGATCAGAAAATTGGAAAGAAAACAAAGTGAATTTGAGAAACTTTGTCATCTAATTAATTATTATGTGTATATCTATATATCTTAGTAGTGGTTAATTATTGGGTTAATTAATTAATTAAGGTTTGAATCAAGTGAAGTTCTAAGCCAGGGAATTGTGAAGCAATCTATGGGTTTGGTTTGGTTTGGTTGTAATAGCTCTTGGGAAATAGTAGTAAAAAGCACAGAAAGAAGGTTAGCAGGTAATTTGGTGATGTGAATGGTTAATTAGAGTTCTGCTCTATTTGTTGTTGATAATGAAAAAGGGTTTATTTAAATGTTGGATCTGTCTTCTTCTATTACATCCATGCGAGCCACTCTTCCTGAACATCAATTAATTATATCTTAGAACAAAATTCAATGGCCCTTCATCTGCCGCCATCAGAAACCTCGTCTCATACCCTTCTTCACCGTCTGATCTCTTCACGAAGTTTACTAAAATTGGTTGGCTTTCTACATTTTGACTGCTGGCTAAGCTTCTTGGAGAATTAATAGAGGAAGTTCTTTGGATTAGGCTGGTATTCATAATTCAACCGGTATACCGGTCCGGTACGGTATGTACCGAACCTACAAAATAACTTCTCGATACCGGTACCGAATATCATGTATATACCGGTTATTTGTATCGATATTGAACCAGTTTTGTTTCGTCCTGAACCGACTAGTTCGAATAGGTTCGGTTAACCTAAACATCGAAAAAATAAAAAAAAATGCTCACCCCTAACTATAACAATCCGAATACATGAAAGTAGTATGTATACAAGTCAATTATATTTGATATGATGAATCATATACTTTGTAATGATCTTATTCATTTATTAATAATAAAAATTAATTTATAAAGGTTTTTACTTTATTTACATGGTGTTGTTATAGTAAATGTGATAAATCCACAGTTTTGAGCAATACTTTTAGAATCATGGTAATGATCATGCTAATAAGATCTAAACTCTTAAATAGTTTAAAACTAAAATTATTTTCAATCGTTGGATTACTAAAACGAGGATTAGTGAATCAGGATAGATTGGTACATACGTTGCTTGCTCTTAAGAAAATCTTAGAAAGATGATGATTGATCTCATAATTATTTGTGTGGAGATACTAAAGCAAGTATGTAGGTGCTTATTGGAGAATAAGTTCACTGAACGTGGTTCGCTAAGTAATACATAATGGAGTTTTACTTGCATGTCAATAGAATTTCTCTAGTAATAGTAGTACAAGTGATCCTTAGACTTGAGATTATCATAGTATCATGTGTATGATCAGTGGCGAATCTAAGTAGGGGCAGCATAGGTAGCTACCTCTGCTTGAATTTTTGTTATATAGGTATAGGGTATGACAAATATGTAAATTAATAAATTTAAAGTTGTAAATTAATAGAAGTGTTAAATTTGGAGGGGTAAAAAAAATTTCATTAACCAATTTTAAATACAAGTACAAAATTTTTTTTAGTTTTAAAGTTTGGAGAAATTTTAGAAGTATTTTTTTGTATAATTTTTTGTTTTGAATGTTCATCAGCGTATAAACTGTGAAAGATTATTTGATTCAAGTTTGATATTTTTTGTTATTGATTTGGTTGACTGTGGTTACAGTTTGTTTGGTCTGATTGAATTTTTGTTTTTAGGTTATTTGATCTTTAATTGAAAATGAGATCATTTTGACTAGGTAGCTTCTGTTTTTTATTGTGATAACTTACTTTGATTTTGTCTTATTTTATAATGGGAAATGAAAAATAAAAAATGACAGCATTAGCAACCCTATTAATCTATTATAATTACTTTATTTCTATGCATTTAACTAATAGATCATGTATAATTTGGTGTTCTGAGTATAATTTTGGATGGTTTGTTTATCTTATTTTCAGTAAAACTTATAAAAAAAATATCAAAATTAGTTAATGTTTTAAAATTAATTCATGATTTTATTTGAATATAGAAAGTAAATTTGGTTTGAGACATTGAACATTTGCAGAATTATTCAAATTAAACTATAACAAGTAACCAAAATAAGTTTCTAAATTGTATCTAAATATTTTTTTTATTTGAAATTCATTTTTTAGTTTGAATAATGAATATTTATTGCAATTTGTGAACATTATTATGATTACTTAATATTATGATTTGTTCAAGTTTTCTTTATTTAATTTCAACAAAAAAAGTAATTAAAATTCGCCCTTGCTGAAAAAAATTTTTCTGGATCCACCCTGTGTATGATGAGTTATATTTTGACATGTCCCTTAAGACACTTAAAGTATATTAAATGATATGCTTGTGTATAATAAGTAATACAAGCAGATAATGAATGGTCAACAAAGAATCTTATGCTTCTAGTAAAAGGAGAGAATGTCCTATGTGAGTCGATAAATGACAACTCATGAATACTTGACCAAGATAGAATGAAATTAAAAAATAGTTTCTAATTTACATTATTTAGAGTTGTACATTTAAAAATTAAAATACATTTAATTAAATAAAATAAGACTTGACATTAATTTTATGTCTTATATTTAATTGGGACATTGTACAATGATTGAATTGTACGGTAACTATTCACTCAAAAGTTTTTTTTATGATTAATGTTGAAATCTATATTATCTAAAAAGTCGTTGATCACTAAGGGGTTTACCTTTATTGTAGAATAAATGTTATTTATTTAAATGAATTAAATAGTTTAATTTCTTTATTTAAAAAATATTAGAATTGTTCTAATTAATTTATTCACAACCGATTTAATATGGAGAACTTAAAGGGTCACACCATAAAAGAAAAATATTTATTTAATAAGTAAATGATATAATCGTAATAATAAGTTAAGTGTATTTAATTTAATCTATGGTGATAGAATAAATTAATAGCTTAACATTTATTATTTAATATTTTAAAAATATTAAATATAAATTAATAAGAGGAGTCTTATTATTATTGTTACTATTATTATTATTTAATTCTTAAAAGAGTTTGAAAATTAATTAATAAAAGTAGTCTAGTATATTTATAATTGGATTAGGAGCCTAATTAATTAAAATAAAACTCTATTCCTAAATCGTTTAGAAGGATTGCCTACATATATAAATAAGATGAGTCTTATTATGAGTTGGGACTACACACTTAATTCCAAGAGTTGGGAGAGTATGTATATTCTACAGAGATAGAACCTAGAGTTTTGATAAACACCCATTCCCTTAAATACCTATTCTTACTTGGTGGATCACCTTTAGAGGCCAAATGTTTGGGTGACTAACGTTGATCAAATTAAAGAATCTAACCCGGTGAATTCAAAGAGAGTACGAAGGATTTGGAGTTGAATTCGTACATAAAGAAGAATGGTTCTACAATGATGAATCTGATTCTCCTTCTTCTTCATTTAAATTGATAATTGAGCACAAAATATGATCATGATTTATTTTAATAAATCGAGCCAACACTTATAGCTCCGATAACATCACTTTTATTCTAAAAATATCTATCAATTGCTATAAATTATATTGTCTTGTGCCTAAAGAATTTGAGAAACTGATTTGTATAATTAGTTATTTCATCAATAATTGAGGATTTCTCGTCCAATTGGAGGGTGTGTATAATATTATATGTTTATTTTGGTTGTTAAAAAATTATTCCCAACAAGAGAGAGAACAATCTAAACTAAAAATGGCGTCGGTGGAATTAATGCTTTCAGTCCTTCTACGGTGACAGGTTTGCACCGACTGGGGGTGATGACAGGTCGAAATTTTATTTTTTTAAATTTTAACTTCTAAATAATTAATGTGATTTATTTAAAATAATTTTTTTACAAAATACAATGATTTAAGTGTTGTTTAGATACATATAAAAAACAGGGTTGTACAGACATTGAAATCACTAGATTTTATAAAGATTTCAATTTTAATAAATTACATTAATTATTTAAGAGTAAAAAGTAAAAATAAAATAAAATAAAAATTCCGGGTAGAACGGTCGGTGCAAACCTCGCCCAAGACTTATTGTAATGCTTTTGTGTTAGCTTGATGTACAAAAAGATCCCATTTCACTTTTATAGTGTTATCCCCTTAAGCAAGACACATACTCTCTCTCTCTCACACACACACACACACATACTCACAAAAGAAAATCAATTTCTTAAATTCTAATGGAAAATTTGCCTCCAAATGAGTAGCAGGTGTTGCTTCATATTTATTAATTAATACATTTTTAATTTATACGACTTCAATATTATAATAATGAAATATAAATATAAATGTGTCACGTTCTTCACAATGTCAAGGAATGATATACGTAAATGCGAAATTGATTGAAGAGAGAAAAATTAACTAACGTACGTTAATGTAACGTTCTAAAATGTCACTAACAACTAAAGATCTTTTTCTCATAGTAGTAGTAGCAGTAGTATCTTTAAAATAAAAAGGTTAGTGTAGGTGTAGGTGTAGGTGTAGGTGTAGGGTATTGATCAAGAGCTCTTTGAATTGTGTACATGTTTTGGTGTCTTTGTCGGTGGCTTATTCAACAAGCTCAACATTTATAAAACAATTGACA
The DNA here is from genome assembly GCA_016801055.1 of Panax notoginseng. Classification (NCBI taxonomy): domain Eukaryota; kingdom Viridiplantae; phylum Streptophyta; class Magnoliopsida; order Apiales; family Araliaceae; genus Panax; species Panax notoginseng. The sequence continues at coordinate 206,183,415 of CM029018.1, read as the reverse complement.
TTTGGCGACACTGACCATTAGAGCACCAACTATGGAACATCTATATTAATAAGATAAAACACATTTTAAATTTAGACGGAAAAATACAAGCATAATTTAAATTTATTCTAATTGATTTGGACAGAAAAATATAAGAACGGTTTAGATTCATTTTAATTAATTTGGGCGAGAAAGGGTGGTGGTAGAGGAGGAGAAAGAGGAAATGAAAGTGGAATTGTTGAAACGGAGAGAAAATGAAGATTTCGTTACGTCCTACCTTCATGCACGAATAATTACTAGTTAATTATAACCTCTTTTCCAGCAGGTTCATTCTTCGAACATTTTTCATCATCTCGTGGATCCTACTTATTATTTACGTGAGAAAGAATTTATGATATATATATATATATATATATATATATATATATATATATATATATGGGAATAATGGCCATACACGTGTAATTTTTATTTGTGTACAGTCTGTTAAAATTACATCGTTTTGACAGATTTGTTTTTGATTTCTGATTTGAGAGGAGAGAAACTGTTTTTTTTTAAATAAATCTGTCAAAACGACGCAGTTTTAGCATACTACACAAATAAAAAATACACAACTGTGTATAACCATATTGCCATATATATATATATATATATATATATATATATATATATATATATATATACAATTCGTTTCTCCAACGAATCGGAGGGAACGAACTAAGAACGAACCGACTTTTGCGACGATTTTTTCCGTCGCTATAGCATAGAAAGCCGATTTTTTATGCTATAGTGATGGAAAAAATCGTTATTACAGCCAGTTCGCTCTTAATTCACTTCCTCCGGTTCGCTGGAGAAAGCTGAGCTATATATATATATATATATATATATATATATATATATATATATATATTGGCATTAGGGTTTAATGTGGTTATTTTCAATCAATTAGCAGTTGTTTATGGTTTCTGTATTCTTAAGCATTTTCATTTTACTACTATTTTGATTTTTTTAATTTTCATTATAAAATGACTAGTGATGATTTAAGAACTTGTGACTTGGTGAGATGAATTTGACGAAACGTAGTCGATGACGTCTGGAATTGATTTCTAATTATTGTACATGTAAATTAAATAAAAAATTTGCTTACTTGCAATTATATATATATATATATTATTGTATAGTACACAGTTGTTTATGGCGATAATTTTTTGGGCTATAACGACGGATGAATCGTCGCCATACACCAGAATAGCTATAGCAACCCGTCGTTATAGCCCGAAAAACCGTTGTCATTGACGACTATGTACTACACAGCTGTGTATATATATTTTTCCATATATATATATATCAATGAAAGTTCCAATTCAACAGCAGGACGGCATGTTATAGAAGTATATGCAAATTTGAAAAAATATAATGTTGTAATATAATTTAATTTGTATAATTAAAGAAAACAATAGACAAATATTCATTTGGAATGACATAATTCGCCACCCTATCTAGAAATTTAAAAGGACCAAGTACTAATCAATTCGTAATTCGGCTGATGGAGTAGGGCTTGCATAATAAAATGAGCAATCAATAAACAAAAATGATTTAATTTATATATCGACTAATTTAATGTTAAATATAGATTGTGATCATTGTAAAACTATACATAATTAATAAAATAAAACCTCAATATTTAGTATCTAATATGAATTTATCTTAATACATAAAACATATATTCATCAACAAATAAATAGAAGTGTTTATATATTTAAATACACGCAATACTTTACAAATCTTGAATGCTGAGTAAAATAACAGACATTTAGAAGTAAACTAGATACAAATCCGCTCGTTGCGACGGGATTATTCAATTTTTTAATAATAAATGTGTGCGTACAATTAATAAATTAAAATATAATAAGAATATGGTAGATTGTTGTGCGATTATCAAATTTTACACAGAAAAATAAATGAATATAATGTTGAAATTTTACCGATTTGTGCATTACACTCTAAGTATGTGACTATTGCTTTTAGGCTAGTGGCAAAGTAAGTGACCTCAACTTGTGGACAAATCATTTTTTCTACTCTCCTCTTTTTCTATTAAAGACATTATGTAAGTGAACCGTATCAAGTTTTTGAAAGAAAAAAAAACATTTGTTACAGTTACTTATCAATAATTGGTACCTTTTTTCTGAACAATTTTCTTGGCAAAATCGTTTCACTAAAAGCAACAACTCTACATGAAGTTTTTGAAAGTGAGGCTCTTTGCTGTCTCAAATTTGTATGATATTCTAGTATTTTTGCCAAAAAAAAATAATACCATAGCTAAACTGGAGCTTTAATTTATTGGAAACACAATTGTAGATATTTAGTGTTTTTACTTTGCACAAACATGTATATATTTATATTCTTAAATGCTCAGGAATATACATAATCAACCTTGGAAAAACATAGGAAAAGCTTCAAATGGCAGCTAGGGTTATTGTTGCAATTGAGAACCCTCAGGACATTATTGTCCATTCTGCTAGGCCATATGGGCATAGAGCAGTCTTGAAGCTATATTTTTCCCATATAAAAAAGAACACAAGTTAGAGTATGCACTTGCTTCTGCAAAGGAAAAATAAGGTATTTTGTGATGGAATTTTCAAGTCATCACAAAACAATAAAATATATGATGACTCTTAGTAATAACTAATTTTATCATCATTATAGAGTATTTGTGACTGCCATTGTAATCACCAAATCTTATGTGGAAGTAATTTTATTTAGTAAGTCAACTCATATATGTTTCCTTTTATATTTTGTTTTAAAATTATAATCATGATCTGGACTTTGGTGTAGTGGTAATACTCGTTATTTAGTTTACAAATGGGCGAGGATTCGAATCCTACAAGTATCATTTGATACAATTAATATGTATATAATTAATATAGTGAAACAAATTATACGTAAATAGAGATTCACATTCTTACATTTAATTCCTAAAGTCTTATTTTTTTGTGTGATGACTTTGACAATCACAATAGATTATGTGTTAATGTGATTGTATTAATCATCACAAAAGCACTAAGCTTTTGCGTGATTTGTGACGCCCCCAAATTCGGGTCCCTTCGAACCTCGGATTCGGTCCGCCACGATACTACTATTGTCAAACTATTTATATTTTTCATTCATAACTTAATGAATAATACTTTACTTATTACAATTTAGAATATAAATTCATTCCATTACCAGGATCTGCACAATGACCCCAAACTTTTATAAGTTTCTAATCTTGATCATTTACTATTCCTGTATTACATCACATTCGATGTTATATAAATATGCGGACTAATTTAAACTTTTTCCATCTCCTTTGAAAAATAATTATTTTATTGAGATCTTACCTTGAATCAATTACATACCCTTGAATCAATTTATGTTATGATTCAATCTATTCGAATTACTGTATAAATTTTTACATCTTGATTTGAACTCTTCTATGTACCGCCTAGTACAACTTTACAAGCTAACATATATTACCCATCGTAAACTACTATCAAGTACATCTACTAGAACCTAAACATGGTTCAAGAGCATATATTTAATTAAACAAATCAATCTCCTTTGTTGTGATTGAACTTTATCATCAAGTAGCACGTAACCTTTACTGTGTATCTTTAACATGCAAAAGTGGTTATTTGCAAGGGTGAGCTCGACAGCCCAACAATTCTAACAGTTTTCATGTAGCACATAGCATATAATAGCATATTCAGTTCATGCATTCATAATCAATTAATATTTACTACGCATGTTACTTCACACATAACAGGCATATAGATTTACTAACATAAGCATATCATCAAAGATCAACTTTCACATTTCATACATATCTCATATGCATTTCATATACATACATTTGCATAGCATAATATAGTTCAACTAACAGTTATCAAATTCATATATCAAATAGGAACTGAAAGACTTGCCTGATTTGTAGTTTATGAACTACGACTTAACTGCTTAACGCTTATCTGCACTTCGTGTATTCCTACACAGTTATATAATCATGGATTCATATCCATCAGTAGCATATTTCATGTATTCTCAATGTCATAACAATGTTATATTGTTTCCTAACTAGGTTCGTAAAACCTACACTTCACTTTCTTATCACATTCTCGGAGTAGCTAGGTCCGTATAGGTATACCTTAACCATTCGAACATGACAACAACATCCGTATATATCTATCACACAGTTGACTTGCTATGTGATCGACACATTTAAAACTCGTATAGGTAAGTTCAAACGCACACATACACGTCTAACTTAGTCGTAACTTCATACAACATCACATATATTATATATTCATAGCACAATTCAGTTTGTAAGACATTACAAATCCAAACAACGTATCATTGCTTAATATCTTGAAAGTATTCCTTTGGATTTAACTTTTGAAAATTATAATTAACATTCATCTCTATCACATAGCATGCTTCTTAACACATTACATAGCATATTGGTCATATATTTCAAGTTAAAGTAATCATATAAGCATGCTTCACACATTAGATCAAAAACAAAATCGATCTGTGACTGCTGCACGGCGCAGCTGTGCCCTGTCTAGGCCTAGGGACGGCGCAGTTGCGCTGTCCCCTGGCCAGACCAGAGCTGAGCTGTTGCTTTTCAGTTTTTGTCTAATTCTTATATACCTATATGCTAATACTCTATCATATGTACATGTTAGAGGTGCTCACATAAGCACATGTCCATTCTTGAGTTCACTTGAACAAGTTAAACTTACAACTTACACGATTTTCATGTCGGACTTTCATATATCTTAAGTAATTCAACTCCATGCTTCAAGGTCAACTACTAAAGTCATGTTATCACATAACAAGCTTAAACAATACTAAGTAGGCATGCTCGTGCTTATAATACCCATGTATACTTAATCACATAGTCTATGCTTTAGATAATTCATTTCCTTGAACATGCGTGCGTAGGTGAAATCCAGGTTTCATCATATGATGCTTATGTCAACATGTCTATAGGCATAATGAATCTTAATATACATGCTCGCATGATCATAATGTAACTCACACAGTGTTTGATGCTATCATCTTTCACATTCTAAATTTTTCATGAAGAATCGCACTAAGTCAACATGGTAACTTAGTTCATGTTAAGTGCCTCTAAACCACGACTCTTATATTTTAGAGCACCTAAACAAGTCACTTATACATGCTCAAATGATCGGAATGTGGACATCCTATATATACGTCCAGAAACTCTAAGTTTGTCTTTTGAAATCAATGTAGTCTTTAATCATGTATGCTAGTGTGTGATCAACACTTTAAGCATGCCTTTCATGCCAATATAGGCCATATGATTACGTTCACAAAATCAGAATATATATATATATATATATATATATATGCTATGTAGGCGTCAAGGTTCAAATCCAAGATCATAAGTTTTATTTTAAAATCATACGTTCTCCTTCCATAGTATGGACTAACATGGCCAAGAAAGTTCATGAACACATACTATAAGTTAATATCAAATCTTATGCATGTCTAAGTCATACAATGTGCTTACAAGGTCAGAACACATGTTACACACGTATCAAAGTTCACATCACAAACTATAAGTTTCATTTTAAAACTATAAGTTCTTCATCAATAATGTATACTATCATGTTTTTGTCATGTCATGATACTCATATATACATGTTATTTATATGTACATGCTTGTTCTAATGATATACCATATACTAGCATATAACAGTACCTAACAGAAACCAAAACTAAATTCAGAGGCCGGCGCAGCTATGCTGCGCCTCAGTGTTAATTCGGCGCAGCTACGCCTCAGTGTTAATCCGACGCAGCTGCGCCGTGTCTGGTTCGAATCAGTAGCAGTCTGCTTCGGCAGATTGTTAGTCCAACTATAGAAATTTCTCAAGAATTCGATTCTAAACACTCTTGTACCAGTTTAAACATATTTATATGGTCATGTAACAACTATATAATCAATACCCAACCTTATTAATATCCAATTTCACAAAATCAAGAATTTGGATTTCAAGAACTCAAACTCATTTTTCTACAGAGAATGAAATTGAAGCAAGGAAGAGAACTTATACCTCTGAATTTGTGAATGGAACTTGCTCCAATGAGCTCTCAAGCTCTTAGAATGCTTATAAGCTCTCAATCTCCTAGCAATTCTCAGACAACTCAAGCAACACAAAGAATGAAGGGAAGTGTTCATTTTATAGAAAATCCATTAACCATGCCAAGCCATTGTCCAAGAATTCAACCCAAAGGATGGAAGAATTGCATGAAGGTTAATAAGGAGTTGGTAATTGGTTGGTGAATTTCATCATTATGCCCACTCCCTCCATGATCATAGTCTAGCAAGCTTGAAATAAAAATGAAGAACATAGGCCTTAGCCTTTTGCTCAAACACGTGACTAAGAATGAGGTAAATGGGACACTCATTTTGGGACACTTCCACTAACTCAGCTCTCTTATATACCCCTACACATTCTCACTCTTATGTTATAATTTAATCCACATATCAACCTAATGTCACAATATGACATAACACTCCGTGATGTTTTCATATCATATAGTTTTAATATGTCCAATCACAACGTTTCATGTGATATAATTTAATAACACTTAATATATGGTTTCTAAATAATATAGTCACCCTACACTTTACACCTCGTATAATATATAGGTAACTACCATACGTTATACTTTTAATATCGCATATTTGTACATAGAAATTGATAAATTACTTATCTTATCAATTAATTAATAGTATTGATTAATCCATTCCTCATAAATCAATTATTAATTTCTATAACAATTGATTAGCGTTTATATGGTTAATTATCACAATAAATATACATCTTATTGTAAGACCCCGAATTTTATGAAATAAAAGTATTCAATTTTTCTTATAATTACTATTCAGTAAATGGTTAAATTGATACATGTTAAAGTTAAGGGTGATATATGAATTTTTTTTCAAAATACACAAGTGGTTATAAAATATTCATTGTTGTCGGGGAATATTCGTTTGGTCGTGGAATATTCTTTCTGTCGGGGAATATTCGTACGACGGCGGAACCATTTGTGGGCCCCATAACAGAATAACTGTCGGATGAAGAAAACGACAAATTTGAGTTTTTACAAATAACGGCGTAGTTGTTACCGTTAACACTGTTAGAATACCCGGTGGTTAAAATACAGTAATACGCGTGGTTGCACAGTAGCACACGGATTGCACAGTATTTTAGAATTATTGATTCTTACGAAGGAAGGCACTACTCAATAATTGTTACAGTAGTTACTGTTTAATATTTTATTTTATTGATTCAATAATTGCTGCGTTGATATTTTATATTATTGTTATTTCAATAATTGTTGCTGCACAGTATTTTCCATTATCAGATTAATAATTCATATTATTTAAATAATATTATTAGATAGCATTATTGGCAATGTCTAGAAAGTTCTGTCTGAGGAGAGGTTTAGTCATCTAATTGCGCGCTAGTAAGGAGAAATTCTTATTGGAAAGCCCCCTCTTTCTTGGGAACGACCTGGTTGTCATAAATGTGATTCTGTAATATTATTTATGAATAATTAATTATTGATTCATATGATAAGGAAATATTTATTTTATGTGGATATAAATGAGGGATATATTTTTGTGGTTAAAAATGAAGGAGTTAATGTTGAGGTGTTTTATCTGTATTTTTGTCGGAACGGAGGTATTGAAAATCAAATTAGGGTTTTTGAGATATTTTACGGGGGTTATAATTTTTAATCCGACCGTTGGATCGTGGTAATTTTTGGATTTGTTATACATATATAAGTTGAGTATATGTCCACAAATTTTGAACCGTTAAAAATGAACGTATGATTTATTATGAATTTTACGAGATGACTGGTTCAGAAATTGTTGAATTTTTGGAGTTTATCATTTTGGTGGAAAATTCTAGAATTTCTGGGCCCCACTCTTGGTTGGTAAAGAAATGTGCTGAGATTTTTATTCAAATGTGGTGAGTGGGAATAGTAGCAGGTAAAGCCATCAGGTTGCAGGTTAAGTCTGCTTCGGCGTGCTAACATTTTTCTATAAATAGAGGGCTAAGTTAGAATTAAAAATCACACCAGAAACATAAGTTTTCTCTCTTTCTCTCTCTAGATTATTGAGTGTATTTTGTGAGTATTTATATACTTGGTGAGTTGCTATTCATCAGTGCAAGTTTTCTTCAGCGTCATATCCGATATCCAGTCAGAAGTGCTGCTCTTTTGAGGTAAGGGATAGTAAAGGATAGTAAGGGATATTAAGGGATGTTATATTCTTCATAATGATGTTATTCTTTCAATATCATTATACTGAAATATTGGTATACTTTTATTTTGGAATTTTTACTTTTTTGAGTCGGGATTACTATTCACGTATGCGGCACTATTCACGTATACGACACTATTCATGTATATGACATTATTTACGTATATGACACTATTTACGTATACGGTACTATGTTTGAATACAGAGTACTATTCACGAGTTACTATCTACGAGTTACTATTCATGAGTTACTATTCACGAGTTACTATTCACGGGTACTATTCACGACAAAAAATTAGTTTCTTTTTCTGACCAAATTATCGTTGATTTATGATTGTTGTTCTTAAAAATAAATGCAGTTGTTGATCATATTATTTTTATTATCATATATAACATTTTTATAACCCTAATGATGCTATTCTCTTTCACTTGAGTGTAAAGATGGGTAGATTATTGGTATGATCATGACTAGGGTTCTCTTTAGCCAGTAGTGAAAAAGTTGAATTGTGACTGGTATGATCATGACCATTGAATTTATAATTGAATATCTTTAGCTTAAGTGCAAAGGTGAATTGATCAACATGGTTATAATTATTATTTATATAAGTTCTAAAATGATTATATATTTCTTTGAGATATGAATATATTTGGCCTGTAGTGCAAATATGAACTGTTGAGCAATATCTTTGGCCTGTAGTGCAAAGATGAATTATTGATGAATATCTTTGGCTCGTAATGCAAAGATGACTTGTTGTTGAATATCTTTGGCATGTAGTACAAAGATGACTTGTTGATGAATATCATTGGACCGTAGTGCAAAGATAAATTTATTAGTATGATTATGAACATGAACTGTGATTTGGTATAACCATGATGTTTGATGTTTCAGGTGATGAAAATTATCTTTGTCCTGGATGAGAAAATGAATTTAGAACTACAATTACGATTATGAGTTATACACGTGATTATGGACAGGAATTGTTGATTGATGTTACAGGGATAAAACATTATTGGTAGATTTTTAACGTGGAGAAGATAATAGACTTTATAGTCTATTTGACTCTTTTAATGGATTGCTCGTTCCGCTGCAACTATGGTTGAAATTTTTATCATCTACCATATGTTCTAAATATCTGATTTATTACTGATGAAGACTATTGATAATTTATTTATCTTTAGTCATGATATTCTTTACTGGGCTAGTTGTGCTCACCCTTATATTTCACAATTCCTTTCAGGTAATAAGAGTGTAGCTGGGTCGAGCGGGGGTAACAAGGGAATAGAACGGTGGTAATCATTTAGTAGTTATATTTGGTGAAGAAAATAGGGTGAGGTGAACCCAACGTTTGAAGGGTGTTTTGTCACTATCATACAAGATGTCTAATGATATACAACCTCGTGTTATCATAAGACAGGGTTGTGCTCATCCACTTGCTGAGTATATCTACGAGCACTACCTATAAAATCTTGGTGTTTGTTTGAAGTATAATTTTCAATTAGAAACAGTGGAGATAATGATAAGTCAAGAGAAGACTCACCATTGGAAAGAATATGATAGTAAACTTCTCGTTTTTCTTTGGGGTCTATTGGGTCAACCAAGGATAATTCTGTAACCATATGATATCTATCATAACCTAGAAGCATTGCCTCCCATGTACGAAGGTTTTCTTGAGCACTTCCCAAAGATTCTAATTTCTAAAATAGTTTTTGACTATACCTTTATGTAAGGTGTCATTGTGAGGTACTGTCCACGGTTGGGACATGAGTCATATTTGGTATATATTTGTATCCAAACTCACAATATATGTGTTGTTATATTTTGTACGACAATTGTTGTAATAAAGTTATAGTTATTTTCTGTACCATGTATTTGGCGACTCAGAATGAGTTGTGTGGAATGGACCTATTTTGGGGTCGTTACATTATAATATTTATAACCAATATACTTATTATTGTGCTATCACTCGCAATAATAATAATTCAATATACCATCAAATAAATATTATATACTAGTATATTGTCCATAACAATAATAATTATTGTAAGACAATATATCTCACTCCTCATCGATACAATTTTTGATTATATTCATAATCAATTTTCTTATTATTACACTGTTACTAGTCGTAGCAACATACTATAATAATTAATTAATATTCTACGATAATAATTAACAACAATTAACAATTAATATAGATTAATTGTTCACTTAATAAATCATTCGTTAATTAATATCTTCATTAATATATTCCATCACTGCGCCACACAAGGCATATTTCACAAGCTCGATCTTAAGCTTCTCTCATTCTCCAAACTTATTATTCTTTTAATATAATATCAATTAACTATATGTACGACACATGTACATATATTCTATATAGAAAATAGATAATAAGCTTATTTTCTATTATAATAAATTGTTTCCATCAATTTATTTACATATAACAAATATGTTTTAATATATTTACTATATTATTAATCATACCCCATATAAAAATATATAAGGTAATATTATTATTCAAAAATAGCATTTCCTCCTTAAGTGTTAACTCGTCTAACATCAATGCCCTCTTTGATTCCACATAATCAGTTACTATTTACCTTAATAATTTAGGAATCACACTTCGAGTTTTAAAACTCTATTTCCTTTATTAGTTTAACCAACTATACACCTCCTTTACGGTTTCTTACTACCAATAACACAACACTCGAACATAACACATATATATATTCCTTTAATCTTCACTTGTTGTCGTGAATCGAATTACTTAATAATTCTCTAACCGAATTAAAAGTATATTGATTTTCTACTCTCGTCAACAACGTACATATATACCAGTCTAAACCTAACACGCGTCGAGCCTTTAATAGTATTCAATATAGTACAATGAGTGGTTTTCCACAAACAACCAACAAATTAGTTTCCGTCTCGTCTACACTGTTTTCACCGTGAGTTAGATCGGTTACTAATTCGTATATACCTCCGCTCTCTGAAGGAATTGTTTAGCCCAGCTCCTATACATTCACCATTAAAGAGTACGGTTGTTGTAATACCCGCAAATTTTAATAAATTATAATATTGAGAATAAAGAGTTGTTTGCATATTTATTTGAATATAAATATATATAGTATCGGCTTATATTGTGATAAGTGGTTTAATTGATTAAGCCGGTGATAATTAAGCAATGAAGCAAAAGTAATGAGAAGCTTAGTTTAAACTTGTGGAGTTATGTCTGGTGTGGCAAGATGATGAAATGAGAAAATACTAATTTAACTAATGATGAAATTAATTAGTATTACTAATATATAAATAATTACATAATGGGGTTGATTTATTTGTCATTCATTAATTATCATGAATAATAGTATGTAAAGAGAAATCATATATAATAAGATTTTTCATTCAATATAAAGTGAGGTGTGACATTGTAATGTAAATAATTATTATATAAAACTATATGATAAAAGTAAGCTTGACTTAAGTAATTAATCAAGTTGTATGAAAAAGTCTTATGTGACATCTTGATGTGTGTGGGAGTAATTAAATGGGTATTTTAAACCTATGAGAGAGAGGGTAACTTGATTAAATAAATAATTAATAATAAGTAACATTGGTACACAATTAAATTATATCATAGTCTAGAATAAATATTATTTAAAATAAATCAATGCACATGGATTATATGATTGTATGTGTAATTTATGAGTGGGCGTATGCTCAATTGTGAACAAAGTGTAAAATAAACCTAAGTGTGCTAATAAAATGCTGAGAATTGGTAGTGTCCCAAAATGAGTGTCACTCTATTTTCTTCTTCACGTAATAGGTCATTGGCCTAGTCCCTCATTACCAACCACATAGCTAGTAAATCATGAAGAGGAGAGTGGACTACTTCGTACTCTTCCACCAAATCTTTCATAACCATCAGCTTATTCTTCATTTCAATGGGTTAATTCATTGAGTAAAACCAAATTGGTCACAAGCTTTCCTATAAATGAAGCCCTTCTCATTCACAGACATGTTGCTAAGTTCTCTGAGAAAATTTCAAGTGTGTGTGAGTGTGGTTGGGGCTAAGCTTATACAATCTGCAAATTAAAGCTAGAGTAGCAATTCAACTCCACAAAAAGTATTAGCCCTCTATATGTTCTTACATTCTAGTTTTGCAAAGTTATTAGAAAAGTACGAAAATACTTGTTTTGAGTTAAAAAGTTTATAGTTAAAGCATGCTAGAATGTGTAAATTGATGCTAGACATTGTTAATATGGTGAAATACGAAACCAACGAAAGTTAAACGGAGTAAATTGGTCAAGTAACGAATCCATCGTGAAGAGAATCACTAAATGTGTTAAACTTTGGAAAAATGGCAACAATCTTGAATTGGTCCATGAATTTAATTGTTTGAATGTTTAGGATTGTTAGAAGCATGTTAGGGATGTTTTGTAGCAAGATTTTATCAATTACATATCATTACATTGTTGATTGGATGAGTGTTGGGTTAAAAATTTCATAATAGCTCGAACAGGGGAAGCCTGTGTTCTTCCGGCTTCAGGCATGCCCGCCCCGGCGGGGGTCATGCTGTGAATAAGGCCTGCCCCAACGAGGGGGGGGGGGGAATGTTTAATAGCGGACATGCCTGCCCCGGCGGGGGATCCTGAAGCATAAACGCCCGCCCCGGCGGTGGGGGGGGGTGCTGTAGCAACTGAAGATTTGTTTTGTTTGTTTTATGCAATTTGTCTTAAACTTCACTTAATTTCAAGAACATGCATACTCCTTAAACATGTATCGATGTATGTGCAAGATGTTTAGTAGGTTGGGAGTTGAATCATAACCTTTTTAAATGAAACGTTAAAAGACGAAAGTATGGACTCAACGTACCTTGCATGTATAGTTTGTTAGTCATGACATCTTAATAATTGACCACCAATTGAGTTGGAAACTCTATGAATTGTATTATGAACTTCTAAACAAATATAATAAGATGTTTTATGCTTATAGAGATAACCGATATGTTCACACATCTAGTTAGAAACTTTATAAACTATGCAAGCATGAACTAAAAGAGTTTTAAGTGGAAAGTATACAACTAAATCTAATACATACAAGCATGTGTAGAGAGATGTTGTTTGGAAATATTATATGGTTTAGTGGATACTATGGTTAACGATCCATATAATGAGCTCTTTTAACTTTGAAAAATGGAAATGTACGAGTAACTTTAATCAAGAGCCAAAACTAGCTTAAAGACTCTTTAAATATGTGAAATGACTTAAATACGTAAAGTAAGGGATATTTTGTACAAATAAAGGATGAGTATGTAGTACTCAAGATTTTCAAAAGTAAGAACAATGTGAATTTACATCTATGAGTTTGACTATGTATAAGCTACCTGAGTGTAAATTTGTGTGATAAATGTATGAGGATGTGTACGTCAAGGTGTATGACTAATGAATACTTATACATACATAAATAGGATAACCTAGTTGTTGAGGTGATTTTTCGCTATAAGTGGTAATCAACGCTAAAGGCAAGTCTTCAAACTCACACAACTTTGGATTTGTGTAAGTTTTCTAACTTCATTTGGTTCACATATTGAATGCAAGTTTTCTAAATTCTTTACGTTGTATATTGTATAATCCGAATTATTGCCATATTAAGCAAATGTCTATTATTATTCGAAAATCAATTGTATACCTTGACATTATTGCGAGCATTGGACTTAGTGTTCTTAAATGCATTATAAAAGTTGTCTAAGCCTTTGATTCGGCTAGACTATTATCATATGCTAGAAAGCCATCCAAACCAATTGACTTGGTGCGGACTCTTGTAAATCTACTGAGATGAACAACCCTCTTAAAAAAGGGAAATTTTATATTGTCGGAGAACCGACGTGCGCACATAAGTATGATTAAATGTTATGCATAACGTAGGGTACTTTAGGCTGATCACCTGTTGTACTCATTTATATTGGGTTTACAGTATAATAATGTTAATTCTCGTAAGAGTTCTTGGTCCTTAGTGACTGCTCAGTGTTCATTCTTATTAAACTTTGAAATGAACAAACCTTGAAATGTTGTTGATATCCTTCAGTCTATAGTGACACTTATCAAACACTTTTGATATTTCTTGATATCCTTGAACTATCATTTATTGTTATACCTCGAAAGATTCAAACATCATAACTGCTTATTCTTATTGCTATATTACTTGTTGGGCAAATTTGTTGCTCATTCTTGCTTCCCTAAAAATATTACAGTTAAGTCAGAGCAAGTCGGTACCTCGGGAAAGGACAAGGGAAAAGGCAAGGCTACAGAATAGTTTAGTCTTTTAAATGTAGTAGTATTTTTATTGTTATGCTTATTATGATGTATTAAGGATGATTAAGTATGTTTAAGTTTAATCACTAGATTGTTGTAGTAGTGGTTATAGTACCTTGGGACGCGAATATTTATATTATATCAATATAAATTATTCTATTATTTTCGTTGTTGATAAGTTTAGGGTGATGTTAGAATTAGCACGTGGCGAATTCGCCCCCAAATTCAAACACTCGTCTCTCGAATTTGGGGGCGTCACAATTGCACTACCTTGGACTTGATACTTACCCGTAAAAATACTCAAGAAATTGGTGATTATCAAAGATATTTAATGTGTGACGCCCCCAAAATAGGTATATGTAAGACCCCAACTTTTATAAATAAAGATGAATTTTTATAAATATCATTTTTGAATATTATGGAGTTAATTTGATATAATGTTATAGTTGTGGGTAATATTTATAAATTTTGCAAAATATCCAAGTTGTTATATAATATTCGATTGGTCGGGGAATATTCGTTTTAACAGGGAATATTCGTACAACGACACAATCATTGGTGGACCCCACAACGGAATTATTGTCGGATTGAGAAAACGACAAAAATATTTTATTAAAAATAACGGCGAAAATTTTACCATTGTTACTGTTGAACTACTCGGTAGTAAAAGTACAGTAATACGTGTGGTTGCATAGTAGCACACGGTATTGATTATTAATGCTTATGTGAGAAGTCACTCAGTTTGATTCTATTATTGTCAGTTAATAATATGAATTATTTAGTGATAATGACGTTTTGTTTTATTCGTATTATTAACGTAATAAAACAGAAACATCTTTTTATATAAAACAAAATACTTTATTAAAGTTATTCTATAAATAGAATATATTTTATTTTATTTAAAAGATTTTTCTTTAAATATGGACCGTCAGATTAAAGTAATCAATCTGGACCGTTCATGGATTAGTTACTATGCATTCTATTTTTCTATAAATAGCAGCTCATTCCTTCATTATTTCTTACGAATTCACTGAACTCTAGAGAGAGAAACTATAGAGAGAAACTATAGAGAGAGAGAGAGACTAAAAGTATTCTGCTACATCACTTTTCCAATATCCAGTTCTTTTAAGGTAGGGAATATTATTTCTTTTATATTCATGAAGAGAACTTCTGTTATTCCATTTGTTATTATTCTGTTGGAATAACCAGTATACGCGGTCTACCCTATACTTGGTGACATTCTTCTATTATTCTGTTGGAACATCCTGTCTGTGTGTTTTACACCGGACCTGGTTCCGTTTATTATTCTGTTGGAACATCCTGTCTGTGTGTTTTACACCGGACCTGGTTCCGTTTATTATTCTGTTGGAACATCCTGTCTGTGTGTTTTACACCGGACCTGGTTCCGTTTTATTATTATTCTGTTGGAATATCCTGTCTGTGTGTTTTACACCAGACCTGGTTCCATTATTTATTATTCTGTCGGAATATCCTGTCTGTGCGTTTACGCCGGACCTGGTTCCATTATTTATTATTCTATTGGAATAACCTGTCTGTGCGGTCTATCGCATGCATGGTGATTTCTTTTGTTATTCCATTCTTTATTGTACTCAGTTGGTTAAGTTTTGACTTCTATACTCCATGAAATTTGTGGAATATCCTTGATAGTTGCGTTTCATCCAGTATCTTTTCAAGAAAATATTCTTCTAAGCATTCTTGAATTTTACTCCACAATGCAGTATCATGTTGACAATTTGGACGTTGTTAATTCCTGGATAAATTAATTCTTGAACTTGTTTTATTGAATTCTTATATCATTGTCATCATCCTCATGTTTATAAAATGTTGAAAGTCATCTGTGGCATGTAGTGCATAGATGGACTTGGTATGATTATGACCAGGGATTATTCGGTATAATCATGACCGTAATGTTACAAATGATGTGGTAAAAGTCCTCATTGGCCCGTAGTGCATTGATGGACAGTTGTTGGCATGATCATGACCATTAATGAATACACGAATATCCTTGGCCGTAGTGCAGGGGTGATTCGATGATGTGGATTATTTTATTAAGCTGAGTCTCAGCGATCACAGTGTTGAAAAACCTTTTAAATCATAAAAGATAGTAGAGTTTATTTTCTACTTGACTCTTTTAATGGATTGCTTGTTCCGCTGCAGTTAAACTTGATGTCTATTATATTTTATCAGTTTAACATTGTTGAAGGCTAATGATAATTTATTCTGCATTATCTTAGTCATAATATTTCTTACTGGGCTAGTTGAGCTCACCCTTTCTTTCACTGTTCTCTTCAGGAAATGAGAACGTAGCTGGGACAAGTCGGGGTACGGAGTGATGGTCCGAATGATAGTATTAGTTAGTAGTCCTCACTATTCTATGTAATGGTGTGTTAATAAATGTAATGAGGACTCCTTTTGAGTATGAATACTCTCTAGAAGATAATATTTGTATTCAAACTCACAGTTTATGTTTTGTCGTATTGTACACGACAGTTGTATTATTAAGTTGTATTTGTATTCTGTACTATGTATCTGACGACCCAAGATGGGTGATGTATACCTAATTTTGGGGGCGTCACAGTTGGTATCAGAGCTTAGGGATATGATCCCTGGCTAAGATGTGAGAATAGAACTAGGAGGGGAGAGACGGGGAATTCCTTCGCTAGTATGACCTACCTAAGTTTATTTGCATGGTATTTAATTGGTCGGTCATAATATAAGGATAATATATGACATATCAATTAACTTTTATTTTGTGGCAGTATCTGAAAATGGCATCTGAGAATGTTGAGAATAGCAATGGAGCACAGGCGACTGTTGATTCACCACATATCAATAATCAGGATAATGTGCATCAGGAAGGTGACAATCCTCATGCAAACAACAACACTGACCAGATGATGAATGATGGAATGTTCAGAGGCTTTATGCAATTCATGCAACAACAGGTGAAAGCGGCTCCTGTCCACAACGTAGGTGGAAATACTGGAAACTCTCAGGCGGTCACCGCTAAACAGTTTAAGGAGCTGGGACCACCGGAGTTTAAGGGAGAACCCAAACCACTTGTAGCTGAAACATGGATAAAGCAGATCACCAAGATATTTGATGTCTTGGGTTGCTCCGAGGAGCAAAAGGTTCCCTTTGCCGCCTTTATGTTGCGAGGAGAGGCAGATTACTGGTGGGAATCGATAAAGCGTACTCAACCTGCCGCACTGAAGATGTCTTGGGAGAAGTTTCAAGAGCTGTTTAACGACAAATACTTTCCCGAGAGTATTCGTCACATGAAGGAGGTGGAGTTCATCAAATTGGAGCAGAATAATATGACCGTGTCGCAGTACGAGGCAAAATTTGCGGAGTTATCCCGGTTTGCGTCCCACCTGGTGGATAATGAAGAAAGAATGACGCGGATGTTTTTAAGAGGTTTGAAGCCGGAGATACGTCAACATCTTGTTTCTCATAAACTGTGTTTGTATTCAGATGTTGTAAATAGGGCTCAGTTGGTGGAGCGCGATAACGAGACAACGCAACCAAAAGAGAGCAGCCGGCAAAATGATAATACCAGTGAGAGCAGTCATCGAAGCGGTGACAACAAGCGTGGAGGGAATCAACAGGCCAGAAATGGTAACCACTTCGGTGGTAATCAGGGCCAAAACAATAAGAATGAGCATTTCAAGAAGAGGAGATTCAACAATGATGGAAAGACGTCAGCACCAGCACCTGTCGTTAAGGAAGGAGAACGACCACCTATCATATGTTTCAAATGCGGAGGGGAGGGGCACATCAGTCCAAACTGCGCGATGCCGTCCAAAGCATGTTATAATTGTGGAAGAGAAGGTCATTTAGCCCGATTTTGTCGTTTACCGAAGACAAATTCAGCTAGGATGGAGGCACCAAAGGCCGTCCCAGAAAAGTCAAAACCGGTTGTGCAAGGGAGAGCGTTTGTTGTGACCTCCCAGAACGCAAGGAACCCGAATGAGGTCATCACGGGTAAGCTTATCATAAACTCTAACGAAGTCTATACTTTATTTGATACCGGTTCAACCCATTCTTTTATTTCTCCTACTTGCGCTCATCGATTAAATTTGATTCCGGAGAAATTAGACTTTGACTTAGCAGTTGAAACTCCATTGGGAGAAACCTTCATTACATCCACGGTTTATAAGTCTTGTTTGGTTCAAGTTGGTACCCACACATTACCTGTCGATCTTATTTCATTAAAAATACTTGCATTTGACGTGATTCTAGGGATTGATTGGTTAACTACTCATCATGCAAAAATTGATTGTTTTCGTAAGGTTGTTAGCTTTCATATTCCTAATCGACCTATTATGCGAATTCAAGCAACCAAACCATTAAAATCAATCGCTGTCATCTCAAGCCATAAAGCTATTCGTTTATTGAAAAACGGATGTCAAGCTTTCTTAGCTCATGTCACAGATCTAAACAAAAATACGTCAGCTTTGAATGATATTTCTGTTGTTAATAAATTTCCTGACGTATTTCCCGAAGAACTTCCTGGCCTACCCCCAGAGCGTGAAATTGAATTTTGTATCGACCTTGAACCCGGTACAAAACCCATTTCCAAAGCCCCATATCGAATGGCTCCTATTGAACTTCAGGAGTTAAAGACCCAACTGCAGGAATTGTTAGACATTGGTTTTATTCGTCCTAGTACTTCTCCTTGGGGTGCTCCTGTTCTGTTCGTGAAGAAGAAAGATGGGAGTATGCGACTTTGTATTGATTATCGGGAGTTGAATCATGTCACCATCAAAAATAGGTACCCATTGCCACGTATTGATGACCTGTTTGACCAGTTGCAAGGAGCACAATTCTTTTCAAAGATCGATCTTCGTTCTGGATATCATCAGCTGAAGGTTAGAACTGAGGATATTCCAAAGACGGCTTTTAGAACTCGGTACGGGCATTATGAATTCTTAGTTATGTCTTTTGGATTGACTAATGCTCCTGCTGCCTTCATGGATATGATGAACAGGGTATTTAAGGAATATTTGGATCACTTTGTGGTCGTCTTTATCGATGACATCCTTGTTTATTCCAAAAGCCGTGAAGATCATGAGCAACACTTGAGGCTGGTACTCCAAAAGCTTCGTGAATACAAACTTTATGCCAAGTTGAAGAAATGCGAGTTCTGGCTGGAAGAGGTAGCATTCCTTGGGCACGTAGTATCAAGTCGTGGAATATCTGTTGACCCGGCAAAGATTGAAGCTATTCAAAGCTGGGAGCAACCTAAATCAGTGACCGAGGTACGTAGCTTTCTTGGTTTAGCTGGTTATTATCGGAGATTCGTGGAAGGATTTTCTCGAATCGCTACTCCATTAACTCAGCTGACTCGGAAAGATACAAAGTTTGGTTGGAGCGAAGAATGTGAGCAGAGTTTTCAAGAACTCAAGAGGAGACTCATTTCAGCACCTGTTCTAACAATACCATCTGGCTCGGAGGGATTTGTCATCTACAGTGATGCTTCGAGCAAAGGGTTGGGATGCGTTCTCATGCAACATGGAAAAGTCATAGCCTATGCATCAAGACAACTCAAGGAATATGAGAGGAATTATCCTACTCATGATCTAGAGTTGGCAGCTGTTGTCTTTGCACTTAAAATTTGGAGGCATTACTTGTATGGGGAGAAAGTGGAGATCTTTACGGATCATAAAAGCCTCAAATATTTCTTCACTCAAAAGGAACTCAACATGCGACAACGACGTTGGCTTGAACTGTTGAAAGATTATGATCATACCATTCAATACCATCCTGGAAAAGCGAACGTGGTAGCTGACGCATTGAGTAGAAGATCATATGCAAGTACGAGTGCGATATTGTCAACACAAAGGCCCATTTTGTGTGATTTGCAAAGGATGGAGATAGAGTTAAAGACTCCAGGGACCCATGTGATGATGGCGAATATACGAGTAGAACCGACTTTAATCGATAAAGTTAAAGCTGCTCAAGCTACAGACCTGGAGCTGATGCGTATGAGGAAGAAAGTGCAAGAAGGTGCTATGCCGGAAGCAAGAATCGATGAAGAAGGAATACTTCGAGTCAACTCCAGACTTTGTGTTCCTAACAACCCTGATTTAAAGTATGAAATCATGATGGAGGCGCACAACACACCGTTTGCAATCCATCCTGGAAGTACCAAAATGTATCATGATCTTCGTCATACATTTTGGTGGAGCAATATGAAGAGAGAGATAGCGTTGTTTATCTCAAGGTGTCTAACTTGTCAACGAGTCAAAGCGGAGCATCAAGTACCAAAAGGTCCATTGCAACCACTTGAAATTCCAGAATGGAAGTGGGAGCACATTACCATGGATTTCGTTACCGGTCTTCCTAGGGTTTCTCAAGGTATTGATGCGATTTGGGTCATTGTTGATAGATTGACCAAGTCTGCTCATTTCTTACCGATACGAGAAACTTATACACTTGAACGTCTTGCTCGTATGTACATAAACGAGATTGTAAGACTGCATGGTATGCCAGTATCCATAGTTTCTGATCGAGACCCAAGATTCACTTCACGATTTTGGGTTAGTTTACAAAAAGCTATGGGCACGGAGTTACGATTTAGTTCAGCATATCATCCTCAGACGGACGGACAATCAGAGAGGACTATTCAAACTCTTGAAGATCTATTAAGACTCTGTGTCTTTGACTTCAAGGGAAGTTGGGACAAGTTCTTACCATTGGTGGAGTTTTCCTACAACAACAGTTATCAAGCAAGTATTGGCATGGCTCCATTCGAAGCATTGTATGGAAGAAAATGTCGTTCTCCAGTATGCTGGGATGAGGTGGGCGAAGCAACGTTGTTGGGACCGGAGTTGGTACGTATGACTACAGAAAAGATTCAAACGATCCGACAACGTATAAAAACCTCACAAGATCGACAAAAGAGTTATGCTGATCTTCATCGAAAGGACGTGGAATTTGATGTAGGAGATCATGTGTTCTTACGTGTTGCTCCATGGAAAGGAGTTACGAGATTTGGAAAGAGAGGAAAGCTAAATCCTCGATTCATCGGTCCATTTTTAATCCTCGATCGAGTAGGAACTGTGGCTTATAGACTCGCTTTACCGCCAAGTATGTCTCGTGTTCATAACGTTTTCCACATATCCATGTTACGCAAATATGTGGAAGACCCGAACCACATTATTGAGTTAGAACCGGACGAAATAGCGGAGGATTTGACGTATGAAGAAGTTCCTGTTCAAATCTTGGATAAGAAGGAACATATTCTACGCTCCAAGGTTATACCTCAAGTCAAAGTTTTGTGGAGAAACCACGATGTTGAGGAAATGACTTGGGAGTTAGAATCAGAAATGAAATCAAGGTATCCTTACCTCTTCGACATACCAGGTACGTACCCTAATTTCGAGGGCGAAATTTCATAAGAAGGGGAGGTTGTAAGACCCCAACTTTTATAAATAAAGATGAATTTTTATAAATATCATTTTTGAATATTATGGAGTTAATTTGATATAATGTTATAGTTGTGGGTAATATTTATAAATTTTGCAAAGTACGCAAGTTGTTATATAATATTCGATTGGTCGGGGAATATTCGTTTTAACAGGGAATATTCGTACAACGACACAATCATTGGTGGACCCCACAACGGAATTATTGTCGGATTGAGAAAACGACAAAAATATTTTATTAAAAATAACGGCGAAAATTTTACCATTGTTACTGTTGAACTACTCGGTAGTAAAAGTACAGTAATACGTGTGGTTGCATAGTAGCACACGGTATTGATTATTAATGCTTATGTGAGAAGTCACTCAGTTTGATTCAATTATTGTCAGTTAATAATATGAATTATTTAGCGATAATGACGTTTTGTTTTATTCGTATTATTAACGTAATAAAACAGAAACATCTTTTTATATAAAACAAAATACTTTATTAAAGTTATTCTATAAATAGAATATATTTTATTTTATTTAAAAGATTTTTCTTTAAATATGGACCGTCAGATTAAAGTAATCAATCTGGACCGTTCATGGATTAGTTACTATGCATTCTATTTTTCTATAAATAGCAGCTCATTCCTTCATTATTTCTTACGAATTCACTGAACTCTAGAGAGAGAAACTATAGAGAGAAACTATAGAGAGAGAGAGAGACTAAAAGTATTCTGCTACTTCACTTTTTCAATATCCAGTTCTTTTAAGGTAGGGAATATTATTCTTTTATATTCATGAAGAGAACTTCTGTTATTCCATTTGTTATTATTCTGTTGGAATAACCAGTATACGCGGTCTACCCTATACTTGGTGACATTCTTCTATTATTCTGTTGGAACATCCTGTCTGTGTGTTTTACACCGGACCTGGTTCCGTTTATTATTCTGTTGGAACATCCTGTCTGTGTGTTTTACACCGGACCTGGTTCCGTTTATTATTCTGTTGGAACATCCTGTCTGTGTGTTTTACACCGGACCTGGTTCCGTTTTATTATTATTCTGTTGGAATATCCTGTCTGTGTGTTTTACACCGGACCTGGTTCCATTATTTATTATTCTGTCGGAATATCCTGTCTGTGCGTTTACGCCGGACCTGGTTCCATTATTTATTATTCTGTTGGAATAACCTGTCTGTGCGGTCTATCGCATGCATGGTGATTTCTTTTGTTATTCCATTCTTTATTGTACTCAGTTGGTTAAGTTTTGACTTCTATACTCCATGAAATTTGTGGAATATCCTTGATAGTTGCGTTTCATCCAGTATCTTTTCAAAAAAATATTCTTCTAAGCATTCTTGAATTTTACTCCACAATGCAGTATCATGTTGACAATTTGGACGTTGTTAATTCCTGGATAAATTAATTCTTGAACTTGTTTTATTGAATTCTTATATCATTGTCATCATCCTCATGTTTATAAAATGTTGAAAGTCATCTGTGGCCTGTAGTGCATAGATGGACTTGGTATGATTATGACCAGGGATTATTCGGTATAATCATGACCGTAATGTTACAAATGATGTGGTAAAAGTCCTCATTGGCCCGTAGTGCATTGATGGACAGTTGTTGGCATGATCATGACCATTAATGAATACACGAATATCCTTGGCCGTAGTGCAGGGGTGATTCGATGATGTGGATTATTTTATTAAGCTGAGTCTCAGCGATCACAGTGTTGAAAAACCTTTTAAATCATAAAAGATAGTAGAGTTTATTTTCTACTTGACTCTTTTAATGGATTGCTTGTTCCGCTGCAGTTAAACTTGATGTCTATTATATTTTATCAGTTTAACATTGTTGAAGGCTAATGATAATTTATTCTGCATTATCTTAGTCATAATATTTCTTACTGGGCTAGTTGAGCTCACCCTTTCTTTCACTGTTCTCTTCAGGAAATGAGAACGTAGCTGGGACAAGTCGGGGAACGGAGTGATGGTCCGAATGATAGTATTAGTTAGTAGTCCTCACTATTCTATGTAATGGTGTGTTAATAAATGTAATGAGGACTCTTTTTGAGTATGAATACTCTCTAGAAGATAATATTTGTATTCAAACTCACAGTTTATGTTTGGTCGTATTGTACACGACAGTTGTATTATTAAGTTGTATTTGTATTCTGTACTATGTATCTGACGACCCAAGATGGGTGATGTATACCTAATTTTGGGGGCGTCACATATACAACACCCATTCTGAGTCGCCAAATATATGGTACAGAAAGCAAACTACAACTTCAATAATACAATTGTCATGCAAAATACGACAACACATACTGTGAGTTTAAATACAAATATTGTCTTCTGGACAATATCCACACTCAAATAAATCCTTATTACAATTATTCAAACACTATTTTACAGAAATAGTGAGGACTGCTAAAACATCTTTCTAGAACCATCACTCTATACCCCGACTAGATCCTGCTATGTTCTCACCTCCTGAGAAGAAAAATGGAACAAAAAGGAAAAGGGTGAACTCAACTAGCCCAGTAAAGAATATTATGACTAAGATAATATACAACAAATTATCGTTAGTCTTCAACAGGGAAAAATCTGATAGAATATAATCGACAACAAGTTTTAGATCAACAACTGCAGCAGAAACAACAAACCATTAGAAGAGTCAAGTAGAGAAAGAATTCTACTATCTTCTAAGATTTAAAAGTCCATCATCAATATTTTATCCCTGTAACATCAATTAATAATCATCTTTATCCAAATATTCATCTTTGCACTACAGGCCAAAGATATTCATTTGTATCACCTGTCAGTCATGTTCATCTCAACACCTGTTCATCTTTGCACTACAGGCCAAAGATATTCAGTAATATCATCATTTAGGACTGAGGATGATGAAAAATATCTTAAAGAGAACGAATCCAGTGAGACAGAAAGACAAATATTAGGGATTCGTATAACAGTTTATCCAAGATCAATAATACTTCATAATAATCAATTGTGAAGCAGAATTCAAAAATAAAGATCAAAACATGGATACAATCAAAGATAGTAACCATAATAGACATCTTGGACAATAAGGGAAAATTTTATTTTTCGGTGAATAGTGCCGTATTCGTGAATAGTACCGTATACGTGAATAGTGTCGTATACGTGAATAGTAACCCCGACACAAAAAGTTCTAAATTTGATAAAAACTCATATCAATCTTTCAACATAAGGATATTGAAGAAAATAATATCATTAAGAAGAAAATAATATCCCTTACTTCAAAATATCAGTACTTCATGTCGAAATACCGGTATAAGGCTGAAAGAAACTTGCTCTGATGAATAGAAACTCTCAAAGTATCTAAATACTCACAAAATACACTCAATAATCTAGAGAGAGAAAGAGAGAAAACTTGTTTCTGGTATGATTTTCAATTCTAACTTAGCCCTCTATTTATAGGAAAATGTTAGCACGCTGAAGCAGACTTAACCTGCAACCTGATGGCTTTATCTGCTACTATTCTCACCCACCACATTTGAATAAAAATCTCAGCACATTTCTTCACCAACCAAGAGTGGGGCCCACCAATTCTAGAATTTTTCATCAAAATGATAAACTCCGAAAATTCAACAATTTCTTAACCAGTCATCTCATAAAATTCATAATAAATCATACGTTCATTTTTAACGGTTCAAATTTTGTGGACATATACTCAACTTATATATGTATAACATATCCAAAAATTATCACGATCCAACGGTCGGATTAAAAATTATAACCCCCGCAAAATATCTCAAAAACCCTGATTTTTAATACCTCCATTCCGACAAAAATACTGATAAAAACCTCAACATTAACTCCTTCATTTTTAACCACAAAAATATATCCAACATTTATATCCACATAAAATAAATATTTCCTTATCATATGAATCAATAATTAATTATTCACAAATAATATTACAGAATCACATTTATGACAATCAGGCCGTTCCTAGGAAAGAGGGGGCTTTCCAATAAGGATTTTTCCTTACTGGCGCGCAATTAGATGACCAAACCTCTCCTTAGACAGAACTTTCTAGACATTGCCAATAATGTTATCTAATAATGTTATTCAAATAATATGAATTATTGATCTGATAATGGAAAATACTGTGCAGCAACAATTATTGAAACAACAATAATATAAAATATCAACGCAACAATTATTGAATCAATAAAATAAAATATTGAACAATAACTACTGTAACAATTATTGAGTAGTGCCTTCTTACGTAAGAATCAATAATTGGTACAATACCGTGTGCTACTGTATTTTAACCACCGGGTATTCCAACAGTATTAACGGTAACAACTACGCCGTTATTTATAAACAACTTATACTTGTCGTTTTCTTCATCCAATCGCTTTTCGTTATGGGGCCCACACAAGGCTGCGCCGTCGTACGAATATTCCCCGATAGCAAGAATATTCCACGACCAAACGAATATTCCCCGACAAAATGAATATTTTATAACCACTTGCTTATTTTGCAAAAATTTGCACATTTCACCCATAACCAAAGTATTATATCAAATTAATCCCTTATTATTCACAATAATATTTAAAGAAAATTTGATTTTATTCATTAATAAGTTGGGGTCTTACATAATATCACCAACTTACTATTATAAAATAATTTCACATAAATTATTTAATATCAATAGATAAATTTTATCCATCTTTTTTACTAATTCATCTCTATAATGTATAACAAATATATGCTGAGGGGTCACAAGACCGTGAACCAGTGCTTCATCATAATCCTTTGCACTACAAACCAGAGTGTTTATCAATCACAAGGATTGAAAATACCCTCCACACGTACACTAGGTGGCCAACCTATTGTACCACTATGTTGCGCCGCAACGTAGTGTTTTGTAACGATTACATGCGTTATGCTTGGAACCATTGTCCCCGAAAATATGTCCCCTTATAGGGTTGTTCACCTCAACTTTTCAGCAACTGAATCCGCACTAGAGCAATCTGGTTTGGCACAAATATCCAATAATGCTTGAATTTCACGATTATTTTTCGACAATCGTCTAGCTGAATCAATTAGCTTAGACTTTTATGAACAATTCGGACATCAATCAAAATTGTTTGGCCAACTTAATTGACCTTCTTCATAAATTAAAAGAAAACCAAAAATTCTTTTATGACATCATGATACCGTACTAGATTAGTAGTACGTTGAGGATTCCGCCATTATGTGACTTTGTCATACTACACCGTACCAAAATTGGCTGACGATCTTTTGATCACAACCAACACTAGGTTCAACTGCATTGATGGCTCCATCGTTTACCATACATCATATCAAATGATGCACATGGTTAGAAATACATTTTGAAAGTTTCCAAATCATTTTTGTCTTAGTAGAAACAATTAGCATAGACATAAGAATAACGGTATTGTTTTTAAACATCATTGGTTCAATAATAAGAGCCAATGTTTTTCAGGAAAACAGAAGTGCAAACATTAGCACGAAGTCAATAAATTTTGAAAATCTAGCAGAGCTAGAGGATTTAGAAAATCCACGTTTCTCCGTCAACTTCAATCTTTACTACACTAAAATTTCTAACTTCATAACATATATATAACTGATTCAGTTCATTAAACTTACCATACTTTGGAAATTCAGGAACTTGTCACAATTATATGAGTTTAAGAACTTATCCTAGTCAGACCATAGGCGTCCATTCGCTGAGGGGTTCAAAAATATTTCATATAATTAAGAGTCATGAACGTACCATAAGTATGAGTTTTAAGAACTCGTTACTTAAACTTATATTCTCTAACTATAACCTATCTATCTGTTATACACATGAGAAAAGAATCACCTTCTCAACAGGTATATAGCAAATAGCGTGACACAGACATTTCAATGATTATCAGTGCCAGAAACTAAGTAGTTTTTACACCAAGTACAATCCCCCGCCCATAACAAGGAATCATACAACTCAGCTGCTGACATGAGTCCTCACTTGAAATTCCACTAAACTCTCTCTTACACTTTACTTGCTTTTTTTTGCTCGATACGAATTCTTCGTATCCCATCACATACAACTCCTCACGAGTTCACATCGTACCATTTCACAGTACAATCACTTATAGCATCAAGCTATACACACTTAGTCGTTACAGACTATTTATCACTTCATAGCTCATTTCGATCACGTCGTGATCATTAATTTACCTTAGGGTTCTTTCCCTATTACCAACAAAACTCTACTCGAGTTCATTCTCATTATCTTTGTCATATAGACACTATCTTAACATTTTTATTACCGGAGTTACGAAACTCCTGAAGTCTCATTCTCTTAGATACTTTAAGATTCTTCTTTGAATCTTCGCTTATAAATTTTAATCCTTATATTTCTCTCTCTCAAGTTATAGCCTAAGGTACAGTTACCTAAGTTTATAACCAACAGCTTTGATACCAACCTATGACGCACCCAAATTCGGGTCCCTTCGAACCACGTATCCGGTCCGCCACGATACTATTATCGTCAAACTATTTATAATTTTCATTCATAACTTAATGAATAAACTTTACTTATTACAATTTAGAATATAAATTCAATCCATCTCCAGGATCTGCACAATGACCCCCAAACTTTTATAAGTTTCTAAACTTGGTCATTTACTATTCCTGTATTACATCACATTCGATGTTATATAAATATGCGGAATAATTTAAACTTTTTCAATCTCCTTTAAAAAATAATCTTTTATTGATATCTTAACTTGAATCGATTACAAATTTCTGAATCAAATTATTCTATGATTCACTTCATTCTATTTCCGTATAAACCTTTACATCTCGATTCGAATTCCTCTATGTACCGCCTAGTACAACTTTACAAGCTAACATATATTACACATCGTAAATTACTATCAAATATATCTACTAGAACCTAAACATGGTTCAAGAGCATATATTTAATTAAACAAATCAATCTCTTTTGATGTGATTGAACTTTATCAATTAAGTAGCACGTAACCATTACCGTATATCCTTAACCTGCAAAAGTGGTTATTTGCAAGGGTGAGCTCAATAGCCCAGCAATTCTAAAAGTTTTCATGCAGCACATAGCATATAATAGCATATTCAGTTCATGCATTCATAATCAATTAAGATTTACTACGCATGTTACTTCACATATAACAGGCATAAAGATTTATATCACAAACATATCATCAAAGATCAATTTTCACATTTCATACATATCTCATATGCATTTCAGATACACACATTTGCATAGCATAATATAGTTCAACTAACAGTTATCAAATTCATATATCAAATAGGAACTGAAAGACTTGTCTGATTCGTAGTTTATGAACTATGACTTAATTGCTTAACGCTTATATGCACTTCGTGTATTCCTACTGTAAGACCCCGAATTTTATGAAATAAAAGTATTCAATTTTTCTTATAATTACAATTCAGTAAATGGTTAAATTAATAAAAAGTTAAAGTTATGGGTGAAATGAGAAAATTTTTCAAAATAAACAAGTGGTTATAAAATAATCATTGTTGTCGGGGAATATTCGTTGGTCGTGGAATATTCTTTCTGTCGGGGAATATTCGTACGACGGCGCAACTATTTGTGGGCCCCATAACGGAAAACGGTCAGATGAAGATAACGACAAAAATTGAGTTTTTATAATTAACGTCGTAGTTATTACCGTTAACACTGTTGGAATACCCGGTTGTTAAAATACAGTAATGCGCATTATTGCACAGTAACACACGGTATTGCACAGTATTTTTGAAATTATTGATTCCTACGTAAGAAGACACTACTGAATAATTATCACAATAATTACTGTTCAATATTTTATTTTATTGATTCAATAATTGCTGCGTTGATATTTTATATTATTGTTGTTTCAATAATTGTTGCTGCACATCATCTCCATTATCAGATCAATAATTCATATTATTTGAATAATATTATTAGATAACATTATTGGTAATGTCTAGAAAATTCTGTCTAAGGAGAGGTTTGGTCATCTAATTGCGCGCCAATAAGGAGAAATCCTTATTGGAAAGCCCCCTATTTCCTGGGAACGGCCCGGTTGCCAGTACTGTGATTCAGTAATATTATTTGTAAATAATTAATTATTAATTTATATGATGAGAAAAATATTAATTTTATGTAGATATAGATGGAGAAAATTTTTAAAGTGACAATTGTTGAAAAATGATATTTTATCTTTTCTGATAAAATAATTTATTATTATATTTAATAATATAATAATGGTGATGGTTTTACAATGAACGTGGGATATATGAGTATATGAGGAGGAAGAATATTTTTGTTGTATTAAATGATTAAGACAATTTTTGTGTGTCGGTGGACCCCATTTCTTGACTGAAATTTGATTATAGCTTGTAAAATCGCTCGTTTATGTATTTCGGTCAATTTCTGTTTAGAATTTAGAAAAGCTTTCTTTTGCAAAGTTGTAGAGAATTAAATTTTCTATAAAAATTCTCGAAATTCGAATTTTCTGATAAAAGGGCTATTTTCTATGAATTATTGAAGTTTCGGAAAATAAAATGATTTTTATTAAATTTATGGGTGGGACCCACTTTGGTTGGTGTCAATAATACGTGGGCTGCTGAAATTTTCAGAATTGAAGGGCTGATGTTTTTCAAAGCATACGTAGAAAGAATGAGAATAAATAATAATATTTTATTATTTTAGTCTTTTTTGGCGTTCTAACATTTTCCTATAAATAGGTGCTTAAGTTAGAATTGAAAATCACACCAGAAACAAGTTTTCTTTCTCTCTATATTATCAAGCATATTTTTATGTGTATTTAGATATCTTGAGTGTTGCTTAGCGTTATATCCGATATTCAAGTCAGAAATACTGCTCTTTTGAGGTAAGGGATTTTAAGGGTTATTATGTTTTTCAGTTCGTAATTTTTCTGACCTTCAGAAAATTTTAGAAAAATTTGAAATGATATTTTTATGAGTTTTATTGATTGTGTCCAAAAATGGTAATTTTTGGATGTATAGATTAAGAGTTATGAATTTTATGAGAAAAGACTATTTTAAAAGTAACCGCTTATAACTCCTTGTGATTAACTCTAAAATTGATGAAATTTTTATTGGGAGTACATCTATTTAATATTATTGTACTCTGTGAATTTTGGAATTTTTAGATAAAAATATAATTTATGATAAATGTCTAAATATTCGGCGGTTTTGGCCATATGAAAAATAGTAAATGAGTTTTAAAAATTCTGAAAAAAATATATGTTCAATATAGGACAATATTTTGATAAATCTCAAAAAAGAAATATTTTTGAAACTTATTTGGTATTTTTCATGAAAATAGACTAGTTATGAGTAAATGAATTAAATATGTTATGTGAAGTAAGAAAATTAGAAAATAAGATTTTATGGCTTGAGAATCCTATATGAGGCATATGCAGATTTTTTATGAGAGTTTTGGTTATTGGTAATGAAATCTTATGAATTTGGCATTTTAGGATGATTAAATGCATTATTTAGTAAAAGCGTAAACAATTAAAATAAATTGTTTATAAGCTTAAGAAATATTATTCTTTCAATATCATTATACCGAAATATTGGTATGTATTTTATTGTGAAATTTCTATCTTTTTGTGTCGAGTTTACTATTCATGAGTTACTATTCACGAGTTACTATTCACGACAAAATTGGTTTCTTTTTCTAACCAAATTATAGTTGATTTATGAATATTACTCTTAAGATTAAATCTAGATATTTTAATTATATTGATTTTACTATTATATATGACATTTTTATAATTCTAGTGAAGAAACTATTAAATCTAGATGTTTTAATTATATTGATTCTCTTTGACTTAAGTGTAAAGATGGATAGATTTTTGGTATGATCATGACTATGGGTTCCCTTTGGCCAGTGGTGCAAAGTTGAATTATTGACTGGTATGATCATGACCATTGAATTTATAATTCAATATCTTTAGCTTACGTGCAAAGGTGAAATGATCAACATAGTTATAATTATTGGTTATATAAATTCTGAAATGATTATATATTTCTTTGAGATATTAATATTTTTGGCCTGTAGTGCAAAGATGAATTATTGATGAATATCTTTGGCCTGTAGTGCAAAGATGAACTGTTGTTGAATATCTTTGGCCTATAGTGCAAAGATGAATTATTGATGAATATCTTTGGCCTGTAGTGCGAAGATAAACTGTTGTTAAATATCTTTGGCCTGTAGTGCAAAGATGAAATGTTGTTGAATATCTTTAGCCTGTAGTGCAAAGATGGTTTGTTGATGAATATCTTTGGCCGTAGTGCAAAGATGGATTTATTAGCATGATTCTGAACAAGAACTGTGATTTGGTGTAACCATGATATTTGATGTTTCAGGTAAAAGACAGGTGATGAAAATATTCTTCATCCTGGGTGCGAAGAAAAATTTAGAATCACAATTATGATTATGAGTTATTCATATGATTGTGGAAAGGAACTGTTGAGTGATGTTATAGGGATAAAATATTGTTGGTGGATTTTTAACATGGAGAAGATAGTAGACTTTATGGTCTATTTAACTCTTCTAATGGATTGCTCGTTCCGCTGCAACTATGGTTGAAATTTTTTATCATCTACCATATGTTCTAAATCTCTGATTTATTACTGTTAAAGGCTATTGATAAATTATTTATCTTTAGTCATGATATTCTTTACTGGGCTAGTTGTGCTCACTCTTTTGCTTCACAATTCCGTTTCAGGTAATAAGAGTGTAGCTGGGTCGAGCGAGGGTAACAGGGAAATAGAACGGTGGTCTCTAGCTGTGGAGGTTCTCCTTAAGCAGTATAGAAAGGTTCATTTAGTAGTTATATTTGGTGAATCCAATAGGGTGAGGCGAACCCAACGTTGGAAGGGTGTTTTGCCACTATCATACAAGATGTATAATGCAATACAACCTCGTATCATCATAAGACAGGGATGTGCTCATCCACTTGCTGAATATATTTACGAGCACTACCTATATAATCTTGGTGTTTGTTTGAAGTATAATTCTCAATTAGAGACAGTGAAGATAATGATATGTCAAGAGAAGACTCACCATTGAGAAGAATATGATAGTAATTTTTTCGTTTTTCTTTGGGGTCTATTGGGTCAACCAAGGATAATTCTGTGGCCATATGATATCTATCATAACTTAGACGCATGGCCTCCCATGTACGAAGGTTTCCTTGAGCACTTCTCAAAGATTCTAATTTTTAAAATAGTTTTTGACAATACTTTTATGTACGGTGTCATTGTGAGGTGCTGTCCACGGTTGGGACATGAGTCACATTTGGTATATATTTGTATCCAAACTCACAGTATATGTGTTGTTGTATTTTGCACGACAATTGTTGTAATAAAGTTGTAGTTGTTTTCTATATAATATATTTGGCGACTCAGAATAGGTTGGATGGAATGGACCTATTTTGGGGTTGTCACAGTTGGTATCAAAGCTTAGGAATATGGTCTCTGGCGGAGATCGGGGAATATAACTTGGAGGGGAGAGATGGGTAAATCCTTCGCTAGTGTGTCATACCTAAGCTTATTTGTTGGTCAGTCATAATTTCGGGATATTATGTGATATGTTAATTTGTTTAATTAACCCTTGTTTTATGGCAGTATTTGAGAATGGCTGCTGAGAATGTTAACAATGGAGTGAATGAGACCGTAGGGATTCCTCTAATCACCAACTAGGATAATGTGATGTCAGGCGAAGAAGGAATTAGAGAAATCCATGTGGTGAGTGAAGAATTGATAGTTGCACCCGAGCTAGTCGCAGAGGTAGCAGCTGAGAGTGAGGAAGAAGAAGAACCTGAGGAGAATTTATTAGAGGTATTATATGATTAAAATGTAGAATTTCAAAATCGTATTCATGAGTTAGAAGAGCAGGCTGAAGAACGACAGGCGGTCGTGAAGCAAAAGGATGCAACAATTCAAGCTTGTGTTACCCGATATGTGATGCTTGAACAGAAACATTCTTTGGCAGAGTATAAGATGATAAAGATGGAATCTGAGCT
Source organism: Panax notoginseng (assembly GCA_016801055.1). Lineage (NCBI taxonomy): Eukaryota > Viridiplantae > Streptophyta > Magnoliopsida > Apiales > Araliaceae > Panax > Panax notoginseng. The sequence continues at coordinate 206,149,231 of CM029018.1, read as the reverse complement.
GAAAGAAGAAAAAACTGAACGAGTGAGAATAAGTGATGCATGGGCAAAAGGCGCACGACACATGGATATTGTGGAAAGAGATGTCCGATCTAAGAAGGTTAAAATAGATGATATGAATTTTTCTTTTTGGAAAGTAATTGGGAGAACCCAACATCGAGTTTTGAATTACCCTGTACAATGCGGTCAACCTGAATTCGATATGGATCGAAGATTGATGACTCAGATCATGAATCAGGAGTACGACGAGGCAGTTGAGGGAGGAATATGTTCTATAGAAAAGTATATTCCAACGGTAGTGATGATGCCAAATACTGTCCTAGACAACTCAAAGCCGGGTAGTTCGAGGAATGGCGGTTGTCATGACTTTCCAACAAATGAAGAACCCAAATGAAGTTATCATGGGAGATGAGCAATGTTGAAATCATGTGATCTGAGAGATAGAATCTGAAATGAAAGCAAGGTATTCTCAACTCTTCGAAATACCAGGTACGTAAATTTTGGGGACGAAATTTCATAAGAAGGGGAGATTGTAAGACCCCGAATTTTATGAAATAAAAGTATTCAATTTTTCTATTAATTACAATTCAGTAAATGGTTAAATTGATAAAAAGTTAAAGTTATGGGTGAAATGTGAAAATTTTTCAAAATAAACAAGTGGTTATAAAATAATCATTGTTGTCGGGGAATATTCGTTGATCGTGGAATATTCTTTTTGTCGGAGAATATTCGTACGATGACGCAGCTATTTGTGGGCCCCATAACGGAAAACGGTCGGATAAAGATAACGACAAAAATTGAGTTTTTATAATTAACGGCGTAGTTATTACCGTTAACACTGTTGGAATACCCGGTTGTTAAAATACAGTAATGCGCGTTATTGCACAGTAACACACGGTATTGCACAGTATTTTTGAAATTATTGATTCCTACGTAAGAAGACACTACTGAATAATTATCACAATAATTACTGTTCAATATTTTATTTTATTGATTCAATAATTGCTGCGTTGATATTTTATATTATTGTTGTTTCAATAATTGTTGCTGCACATCATCTCCATTATCAGATCAATAATTCATATTATTTGAATAATATTATTAGATAACATTATTGGTAATGTCTAGAAAATTCTGTCTAAGGAGAGGTTTGGTCATCTAATTGCGCGCCAATAAGGAGAAATCCTTATTGGAAAGCCCCCTATTTCCTGGGAACGGCCTGGTTGCCAGTACTGTGATTCAGTAATATTATTTGTGAATAATTAATTATTGATTTATATGATGAGAAAAATATTAATTTTATGTCGATATAGATGGAGAAAATTTTTAAAGTGACAATTGTTGAAAAATGATATTTTATCTTTTCTGATAAAATAATTTATTATTATATTTAATAATATAATAATGGTGATAGTTTTACAATGAATGTGAGATATATGAGTATATGAGGAGGAAGAGTATTTTTGTTGTATTAAATGATTAACACATATTTTGTGTGTCGGTGGACCCCATTTCTTGACTGAAATTTGATTATAGCTTGTAAAATCGCCCGTTTATGGATTTCGGTCAATTTCTGTTTAGAATTTAGAAAAACTTTCTTCTGTAAAGTTGTAGAGAATTGAATTTCCTATAAAAATTCGTGAGATTCGAATTTTCTGATAAAATGACTATTTTCTATGAATTATTGAAGTTTCAAAAAATAAAATGATTTTTATTAAATTTATGGGTGGGACCCACTTTGGTTGGTGTCAATAATATGTGGGCTGTTGAAATTTTCAGAATTGAGGGGCTGATGGATTTCAAAGCATACGTAGAAAGAATGAGAATAAATAATAATATTTTATTATTTTAGTCTCCTTTGGCGTTCTAGCATTTTCCTATAAATAGGTGCTTAAGTTAGAATTGAAAATCACACCAGAAACAAGTTTTCTTTCTCTCTATATTATCAAGCATATTTTTGTGAGTATTTAGATATCTTGAGTGTTGCTCAGCGTTATATCCGATATTCAAGTCAGAAATACTGCTCTTTTGAGGTAAGGGATTTTAAGGGTTATTATATTTTTCAGTTCGTAATTTTTCTAACCTTCAGAAAATTTTGAAAAAATTTGAAATGATATTTTGATGAGTTTTATTGATTGTGTCCAAAAATGGTGATTTTTGGATGTATAGATTAAGAATTATGAATTTTATGAGAAAAAACTATTTTAAAAGTAACCGCTTATAACTCCTTGTGATTAACTCCAAAATTGATAAAATTTTTATTGGGAGTACATCTATATAATATTAGTGTACTCTGTGAATTTTGGAATTTTTGGATAAAAGTACAATTTATGATAAATGTCTAAATATTCGGCGGTTTTGGCCATATGAAAAATAGTAAATGAGTTTTAAAAATTTTGAAAAAAATATATGTTCAATATGGGACTATATTTTGATAAATCTCAGAAAAGAAATATTTTTAGAACTTGTTTGGTATTTGTCATGAAAATAGACTAGTTATGAGTAAATGAATTAAATATGTTATGTGAAGTAAGAAAATTAGAAAATAGGATTTTATGGCTTGAGAATCCTATATGAGGTATATGCAGATTTTTTATGAGGGTTTTGATTATTGGTAATGAAATATTATGAGTTTGACATTTTAGGATGATTAAATGCATTATTTAGTAAAGTATAAATAATTAAAATAAATTGTTTATAAGCTTAAGAAATATTATTCTTTCAATATCATTATACTGAAATATTGGTATGTATTTTATTATGGAATTTTTACCTTTTTGTGTAGGGTTTACTATTCACGAGTTACTATTCACGATAAAATTAGTTTCTTTTTCTAACCAAATTATAGTTGATTTATGAATATTACTCTTAAGATTAAATCTAGATGTTTTAATTATATTGATTTTACTATTATATATGACATTTTTATAATCCTGGTGAAGAAATTTCTCTTTGACTTAAGTGTAAAGATGGATAAATTTTTGGTATGATCATGATTATGAGTTCCCTTTGGCCAGTAGTGCAAAGTTGAATTATTGACTGGTATGATCATGACCATTAAATTTATAATTGAATATCTTTAGCTTACGTGCAAAGGTAAAATGATCAACATAGTTATAATTATTGGTTATATATATTTTGAAATGATTATATATTTCTTTGAGATATTAATATCTTTGGCCTGTAGTGCAAAGATAAATTATTGATGAATATCTTTGGCCTGTAGTGCAAAGATGAACTATTGTTGAATATCTTTGGCCTGTAGTGCAAAGATGAATTATTGATGAATATCTTTGGTCTGTAGTGCGAAGATGAACTGTTGTTAAATATCTTTGGCCTGTAGTGCAAAGATGAACTGTTGTTGAATATCTTTGGCCTTTAGTGCAAAGATGGTTTGTTGATGAATATCTTTGGCCGTAGTGCAAAGATAAATTTATTAGCATGATTATGAACAGGAACTGTGATTTGGTGTAACCATGATCTTTGATGTTTCAGGTAAAAGACCGGTGATGAAAATATTCTTCGTCCTGGGTGCGAAAAAAAATTTAGAATCACAATTATGATTATGAGTTATTCATATGATTGTGGAAAGGAACTGTTGAGTGATGTTATAGGGATAAAACATTGTTGGTGGATTTTTAACATGGAGAAGATAGTAGACTTTATGGTCTATTTGACTCTTCTAATGGATATCTCGTTTCGCTGCAACTATGGTTGAAAATTTTTATCATCTACCATATGTTCTAAATCTCTGATTTATTACTGTTAAATGCTATTGATAAATTATTTATCTTTAGTCATGATATTCTTTACTGGGCTAGTTGTGCTCACCCTTTTGCTTCACAATTCCTTTTCAGGTAATAAGAGTGTAGCTGGGTCAAGCGAAGGTAACAGAGAAATAGAACGGTGGTCTCTAGCTGTGGAGGTTCTCCCTAAGCAGTATAGAAAGGTTCATTTAGTAGTTATATTTGGTGAATCGAATAGGGTGAGGCGAACCCAACGTTGGAAGGGTGTTTTGCCACTACCATACAAGATGTCTAATGCAATACAACCTCGTATCATCATAAGACAGGGATGTGCTCATCCACTTGCTGAGTATATTTACGAGCACTACCTATATAATCTTGGTATTTGTTTGAAGTATAATTCTCAATTAGAGACAGTGGAGATAATGATATGTCAAGAGAAGACTCACCATTGGGAAGAATATGATAGTAATCTTCTTGTTTTTCTTTAGGGTCTATTGGGTCAACCAAGGATAATTCTGTGGCCATATGATATCTATCATAACTTAGACGCATGACCTCCCTTGTACGAAGGTTTCCTTGAGCACTTCCCAAAGATTCTAATTTTTAAAACAGTTTTTGGCTATACCTTTATGTAAGGTGTCATTGTGAGGTGCTGTCCACGGTTGGGACATGAGTCACATTTGGTATATATTTGTATTCAAACTCACAGCATATGTGATGTTGTATTTTGCACGACAATTGTTGTAATAAAGTTGTAGTTGTTTTCTGTACCATGTATTTGGCGACTCAGAATAGGTTGGATGGAATGCAGCTATTTTGGGGTTGTCACACCTACACAGTTATATAATCATGGATTCATATCCATCAGTAACATATTTCATGTATTCTCAATGTAATTACAATGTTACATTGTTTCCTAACTAGGTTCGTAAAACCTACACTTCACTTTCTTATCACACTCTCGGAGTAACTAGGTCTTTATAGGTATACCTTAACCATTCGGATATGACATCAACATCCATATATATCTATCACACACTTGACTCGCTATGTGATCGACACATTTAAAACTCGTATAGGTAAGTTCAAACGCACACATACACATCTAACTTAGTCGTAACTTCATACAACATCACCTATATTATATATTCATAGCACAATTCTGTTTGTAAGACATTACAATTCCAAACAATTTGCTTAATATCTTGAAAGTATTCCTTTGGATTTAACTTTTGAAAATTATAATTAACATTTATCTCTATCACATAGCATGCTTCTTAACACATTACATAGCATATTGGTCATATATTTCAAGTTAAAGTAATCATATAAGCATGCTTCACACATTAGATCAAAAATAAAATCGATCTGTGACTGCTGCACGGCGCAGCTGTGCCCTGTCTAGGCCTAGGGACGGCGCAGCTGCGCTGTCCCCTGGCCAGACCAGAGCTGAGCTGTTGCTTTTCAGTTTTTGTCCAATTCTTATATACCTATATGCTAATACTCTATCATATGTACATGTTAGAGGTGCTCACATAAGCACATGTCCATTCTTGAGTTCACTTGAACAAGTTAAACTTACAACTTACACGATTTTCATGTCGGACTTTCATATATCTTAAGTAATTCAACTCCATGCTTCAAGGTCAACTACTAAAGTCATGTTATCACATAACAAGCTTAAACAATACTAAGTAGGCATGCTCGTGCTTATAATACCCATGTATACTTAATCACATAGTCTATGCTTTAGGAAATTCATTTCCTTGAACATGCGTGCGTAGGTGAAATCCAGGTTTCATCATATGATGCTTATGTCAACATGTCTATAGGCATAATGAATCTTAATATACATGCTCGCATGATCATAATGTAACTCACACAGTGTTTGATGCTATCATCTTTCACATTCTAAATTTTTCATGAAGAATCGCACTAAGTCAACATGGTAACTTAGTTCATGTTAAGTGCCTCTAAACCACGACTCTTATATTTTAGAGCACCTAAACAAGTCACTTATACATGCTCAAATGATCGGAATGTGGACATCCTATATATACGTCCAGAAACTCTAAGTTTGTCTTTTGAAATCAATGTAGTCTTTAATCATGTATGCTAGTGTGTGCTCAACACTTTAAGCATGTCTTTCATGCCAATATAGGCCACATGACTACGTTCACAAAATCAGAATATATATATATATATATATATATATATATATATATATATGCTATGTAGGCGTCAAGGTTCAAATCCAAGATCATAAGTTTTATTTTAAAATCATACGTTCTCCTTCCATAGTATGGACTAACATGGCCATGAAAGTTCATGAACACATACTATAAGTTAATACCAACTCTTATGCATGTCTAAGTCATACAAATGTGCTTACAAGGTCAGAACACATGTTACACACGTATCAAAGTTCATATCACAAACTATAAGTTTCATTTTAAAACTATAAGTTCTTCATCAATAATGTATACTATCATGTTTTTGTCATGTCATGATACTCATATATATATATATATATATATATATATATATATATATATATATATATGTTATTTGTGTGTACATGCTTGTTCTAATGATATACCACATGCTAGCATATAACAGTACCTAACAGAAACCAAAACTAAATTCAGAGGCCGGCACAATTACGCTGCGCCTCAGTGTTAATCCGGCGCAGCTCCGCCGTGTCTGGTTCGAATCAGTAGCAGTCTGCTTCGGCAGATTGCTAGCCCAACCATAGAAATTTCTCAAGAATTCGATTATAAACACTCATGTACCAATTTATACATATTTATATTGTGAGACCCCAAATTTTATGAATAAAAATTTAAATTTCTCGAAATATTTTTTTGATATTATGGTGTGGATTTGATATAATGTTATAGTTGTGGGTAATATTTATAAATTTTGTAAAGTAAGCAAGTTGTTATATAATATTCGATTGGTCGGGGAATATTCGTTTTAACAGGGAATATTCGTACGACGGCACAATCATTGGTGGACCCCACAACGGAAGTATTGGTATAGTTAAAAAATGACAGAATTATCATTTTACAAAAATAACGGCGGAGGTGTTACCGTTAAAACTGTTAAACTACCTGGTAGTAAAAGTACAGTAATACGCGTGGTTGCATAGTAGCATACGGTATTGATTATTGATGCTTACGTGAGAAGTCACTCAGTTAAACTCAATTATTACTACAGTAATTGCTGCATCATATCTCTCATATTATTAATTCAATTATTATCACAGTATCATCTGCATAATATGATATATTATTAAATCAATAATTGAGATGACAAAGTTATTCATATTACTATTTGCAATATTGACAATGTCTAAAAGTTCTGTCACGGAAAGGTTTGGTCACCTAATTGCGCGTCAATAAGGAGAAATCCTTATCGAAAAGCCCCCTCTTTCTTGGAAATGACTTGGTTGTTAAATATTGTGAATTATAATATTAATGATGAATAAGTTCGTGTTGATTAAAGATGAAATTGATAGTTCCATTGTGTGAGAATTATTAGTATTAGTAGAAATCGAAATTTATTTCGATAATAATTGATGTCTAGAGATTATATTGACCAATCGGGTATTCGGGACACTTTTCGTGTCGAAATACTATTCACGGGTTACTATTCACCCGATTACTATTCACTTTAGTATTGTTCACTCGGGTATTTGGGACACTTTTTGTGTTGGGGTACTATTCACGAGGTACTATTCTCGAAGTACTATTCACGGGATACTATTTACCCAAAAAATATATTTCTTTTCAGTCCAAATTATTTTTGAGTACAATATTATTCCATGAGAAGATGTGATAATTTTTCAGACAGTTGGTTAAAATTATAATAGTAAATCAATATGGATCGTTGGTTTAAAGTTTTAATAGTAACTTGTCCCTTCGATTTTTCAAGAGTTACTTGTCCCTTCGGTTTTCGAAGAGTTACTTGTCTCTTCAGTGTTCCAAGAGTTAATTGCCCCTTCGCAAATAGTAGTTATCTCTTCAATATTACCAAGAGTCATTTTAACCTTTCGTTAAGACCAAGAGCTACTTTCAGTTCTTCTATAAATAGAAGCTCATTCCTTCATTATTTCTTACGAATTCACTGAAACTCTAGGGAGAGAAACTATAGAGAGAAAGAAGAAAAGTATTCTACAACTTCACTACTCCAGTATTCAGTTTTTCTAAGGTAAGGGATATTATTTGTTGTACTAGTAAGGAGTATTATTTCTTTCGTATTAATGAAGAGAGCTTCTATTATTCCATTCTTTATTATTATGTTAGAATAACATGTTTATGCGAAGTACCGCATACATGGTGAAATTCTTCTGTTATTCCATTCTTTATTATTATATTGGAATAACATGTCTATGCGAAGTACCGCATACATGGTAAAATTCTTCTGCTATTCCATTCTTTATTATTATGTTAAAATAACATGTTTATGCGAAGTACCACATACATGATAAAATTCTTCTGTTATTTCATTCTTTATTATTCTGTTGGAATAACCTGTCTGTGCGGTCTATCGCATTCCTGGTGAATTCTGTTGATATTTCATTCTTTATTATTCTGTTAGAATATCATGTCTGTACGGATTACGCATGACCTGGTTCCATTCTTTATTATTCTGTTAGAATATCCTGTCTGTGCGGTCTATCGCATGGCTGGTGAATTCTGTTGATATTCCATTCTTTATTATTCTGTTGAAATATCTTGTCTGTGCGGATTACGCATGACCTGATTCCATTCTTTATTATTCTCTTGGAATATCATGTCTGTGCGGATTACGCATGACCTGGTTCCATTCTTAATTATTCTGTTGGAATAACCTGTCTGTGCGGTCTATTGAATGCATGGTGAATTCTTCTGTTATTATATTCTTTATTATTCTGTTGAAATAACCTGTCTATGTGGATTACCATATGCATGGTGAATGATCCTTCGTATTCATTCCTTATTAAATTGTGAAAATGATCTGTCTACGTGGATTACCGCATGGCGGGCAAAAATCTATTTGCAGTTTCATATATTCTATTATACTCAGTTGGTTAAAGCTCTGGCTTCTATACTCCATGAAATTAGTGGAATATCCTTGATATTTGCGCTTCATCCAGTATTTTTTCACGGAAATATTCTTCTGAGCATTCTTAAATTTTACTCTACAAAAGTAGTATCATGTTGACAATTTGGACGTTATTGGTTCCTAGATAAATTAATTTATAAATCTTTAAAATTTATTCTTGAACTTGTTTTATTGAATTATTATGTCATGTTCATCATCCTCATGCTTATATTGTGATGAAAGTCATCTTTGGCTTACGTGCATAGATGGACTTGGTATGATTATGACCAGGAATTATTCGGTATAATCATGACCGTAATGTGACGAATGATGTGCTAAAAGTCCTCATTGGCCTGTAGTTCATTGGTGGACAGTTGTTGGTATGATTATGACCAGGGATTATTCGGTATAGTCATGACCATTGATGATTACATGAATATCCTTGGTCGTGGAGCAGGGATTATTCGATTTTATTTATTAAGCTGAGTCTCAGGAATAAAGTTGATGAAAAACTTTTTAATTCATAGAAGATAGTAGATTTTATGCTCTACTTGACTCTTCTAATGGATTGCTTATTCCACTGCAATTGTTGATCTAAAACTTGTTGTCTATTATATTCTATCAGTTGTCATATTGTTGAAGGCTAAGGATAATTTATTCTGCATTATCTTAGTCATAATGTTTCTTACTGGACTAGTTGAGCTTACCCTTTTGCTTTCATTGTTCTCTTCAGGAAATGAGAACGTAGCTAGGACTAGTCGGGGAACAGAGTGATGATCCTAGATTGTGACGCCCCCAAAATTAGGTATACATCACCCATCTTGGGTCGTCAGATACATAGTACAGAATACAAATACAACTTAATAATACAACTGTCGTGTACAATACGACCAAACATAAACTGTGAGTTTGAATACAAATATTATCTTCTAGAGAGTATTCATACTCAAAAGGAGTCCTCATTACATTTATTAACACACCATTACATAGAATAGTGAGGACTACTAACTAATACTATCATTCGGACCATCACTCCGTACCCCGACTTGTCCCAGCTACGTTCTCATTTCCTGAAGAGAACAGTGAAAGAAAGGGTGAGCTCAACTAGCCCAGTAAGAAATATTATGACTAAGATAATGCAGAATAAATTATCATTAGCCTTCAACAATGTTAAACTGATAAAATATAATAGACATCAAGTTTAACTGCAGCGGAACAAGCAATCCATTAAAAGAGTCAAGTAGAAAATAAACTCTACTATCTTTTATGATTTAAAAGGTTTTTCAACACTGTGATCGCTGAGACTCAGCTTAATAAAATAATCCACATCATCGAATCACCCCTGCACTACGGCCAAGGATATTCGTGTATTCATTAATGGTCATGATCATGCCAACAACTGTCCATCAATGCACTACGGGCCAATGAGGACTTTTACCACATCATTTGTAACATTACGGTCATGATTATACCGAATAATCCCTGGTCATAATCATACCAAGTCCATCTATGCACTACAGGCCACAGATGACTTTCAACATTTTATAAACATGAGGATGATGACAATGATATAAGAATTCAATAAAACAAGTTCAAGAATTAATTTATCCAGGAATTAACAACGTCCAAATTGTCAACATGATACTGCATTGTGGAGTAAAATTCAAGAATGCTTAGAAGAATATTTTCTTGAAAAGATACTGGATGAAACGCAACTATCAAGGATATTCCACAAATTTCATGGAGTATAGAAGTCAAAACTTAACCAACTGAGTACAATAAAGAATGGAATAACAAAAGAAATCACCATGCATGCGATAGACCGCACAGACAGGTTATTCCAATAGAATAATAAATAATGGAACCAGGTCCGGCGTAAACGCACAGACAGGATATTCCGACAGAATAATAAATAATGGAACCAGGTCCGGTGTAAAACACACAGACAGGATATTCCAACAGAATAATAATAAAACGGAACCAGGTCCGGTGTAAAACACACAGACAGGATGTTCCAACAGAATAATAAACGGAACCAGGTCCGGTGTAAAACACACAGACAGGATGTTCCAACAGAATAATAAACGGAACCAGGTCCGGTGTAAAACACACAGACAGGATGTTCCAACAGAATAATAGAAGAATGTCACCAAGTATAGGGTAGACCGCGTATACAGGTTATTCCAACAGAATAATAAGAAATGGAATAACAGAAGTTCTCTTCATGAATATAAAAGAAATAATATTCCCTACCTTAAAAGAACTGGATATTGGAAAAGTGAAGTAGCAGAATACTTTTCTCTCTCTCTCTATAGTTTTTCTCTATAGTTTCTCTCTCTAGAGTTCAGTGAATTCGTAAGAAATAATGAAGGAATGAGCTGCTATTTATAGAAAAATAGAATGCATAGTAACTAATCCATGAACGGTCCAGATTGATTACTTTAATCTGACGGTCCATATTTAAAGAAAAATCTTTTAAATAAAATAAAATATATTCTATTTATAGAATAACTTTAATAAAGTATTTTGTTTTATATAAAAAGATGTTTCTGTTTTATTACGTTAATAATACGAATAAAACAAAACGTCATTATCGCTAAATAATTCATATTATTAACTGACAATAATTGAATCAAACTGAGTGACTTCTCACATAAGCATTAATAATCAATACCGTGTGCTACTATGCAACCACACGTATTACTGTACTTTTACTACCGAGTAGTTCAACAGTAACAATGGTAAAATTTTCGCCGTTATTTTTAATAAAATATTTTTGTCGTTTTCTCAATCCGACAATAATTCCGTTGTGGGGTCCACCAATGATTGTGTCGTTGTACGAATATTCCCTGTTAAAACGAATATTCCCCGACCAATCGAATATTATATAACAACTTGCGTACTTTGCAAAATTTATAAATATTACCCACAACTATAACATTATATCAAATTAACTCCATAATATTCAAAAATGATATTTATAAAAATTCATCTTTATTTATAAAAGTTGGGGTCTTACAACCTCCCCTTCTTATGAAATTTCGCCCTCGAAATTAGGGTACGTACCTGGTATGTCGAAGAGGTAAGGATACCTTGATTTCATTTCTGATTCTAACTCCCAAGTCATTTCCTCAACATCGTGGTTTCTCCACAAAACTTTGACTTGAGGTATAACCTTGGAGCGTAGAATATGTTCCTTCTTATCCAAGATTTGAACAGGAACTTCTTCATACGTCAAATCCTCCGCTATTTCGTCCGGTTCTAACTCAATAATGTGGTTCGGGTCTTCCACATATTTGCGTAACATGGATATGTGGAAAACGTTATGAACACGAGACATACTTGGCGGTAAAGCGAGTCTATAAGCCACAGTTCCTACTCGATCGAGGATTAAAAATGGACCGATGAATCGAGGATTTAGCTTTCCTCTCTTTCCAAATCTCGTAACTCCTTTCCATGGAGCAACACGTAAGAACACATGATCTCCTACATCAAATTCCACGTCCTTTCGATGAAGATCAGCATAACTCTTTTGTCGATCTTGTGAGGTTTTTATACGTTGTCGGATCGTTTGAATCTTTTCTGTAGTCATACGTACCAACTCCGGTCCCAACAACGTTGCTTCGCCCACCTCATCCCAGCATACTGGAGAACGACATTTTCTTCCATACAATGCTTCGAATGGAGCCATGCCAATACTTGCTTGATAACTGTTGTTGTAGGAAAACTCCACCAATGGTAAGAACTTGTCCCAACTTCCCTTGAAGTCAAAGACACAGAGTCTTAATAGATCTTCAAGAGTTTGAATAGTCCTCTCTGATTGTCCGTCCGTCTGAGGATGATATGCTGAACTAAATCGTAACTCCGTGCCCATAGCTTTTTGTAAACTAACCCAAAATCGTGAAGTGAATCTTGGGTCTCGATCAGAAACTATGGATACTGGCATACCATGCAGTCTTACAATCTCGTTTATGTACATACGAGCAAGACGTTCAAGTGTATAAGTTTCTCGTATCGGTAAGAAATGAGCAGACTTGGTCAATCTATCAACAATGACCCAAATCGCATCAATACCTTGAGAAACCCTAGGAAGACCGGTAACGAAATCCATGGTAATGTGCTCCCACTTCCATTCTGGAATTTCAAGTGGTTGCAATGGACCTTTTGGTACTTGATGCTCCGCTTTGACTCGTTGACAAGTTAGACACCTTGAGATAAACAACGCTATCTCTCTCTTCATATTGCTCCACCAAAATGTATGACGAAGATCATGATACATTTTGGTACTTCCAGGATGGATTGCAAACGGTGTGTTGTGCGCCTCCATCATGATTTCATACTTTAAATCAGGGTTGTTAGGAACACAAAGTCTGGAGTTGACTCGAAGTATTCCTTCTTCATCGATTCTTGCTTCCGGCATAGCACCTTCTTGCACTTTCTTCCTCATACGCATCAGCTCCAGGTCTGTAGCTTGAGCAGCTTTAACTTTATCGATTAAAGTCGGTTCTACTCGTATATTCGCCATCATCACATGGGTCCCTGGAGTCTTTAACTCTATCTCCATCCTTTGCAAGTCACACAAAATGGGCCTTTGTGTTGACAATATCGCACTCGTACTTGCATATGATCTTCTACTCAATGCGTCAGCTACCACGTTCGCTTTTCCAGGATGGTATTGAATGGTATGATCATAATCTTTCAACAGTTCAAGCCAACGTCGTTGTCGCATGTTGAGTTCCTTTTGAGTGAAGAAATATTTGAGGCTTTTATGATCCGTAAAGATCTCCACTTTCTCCCCATACAAGTAATGCCTCCAAATTTTAAGTGCAAAGACAACAGCTGCCAACTCTAGATCATGAGTAGGATAATTCCTCTCATATTCCTTGAGTTGTCTTGATGCATAGGCTATGACTTTTCCATGTTGCATGAGAACGCATCCCAACCCTTTGCTCGAAGCATCACTGTAGATGACAAATCCCTCCGAGCCAGATGGTATTGTTAGAACAGGTGCTGAAATGAGTCTCCTCTTGAGTTCTTGAAAACTCTGCTCACATTCTTCGCTCCAACCAAACTTTGTATCTTTCCGAGTCAGCTGAGTTAATGGAGTAGCGATTCGAGAAAATCCTTCCACGAATCTCCGATAATAACCAGCTAAACCAAGAAAGCTACGTACCTCGGTCACTGATTTAGGTTGCTCCCAGCTTTGAATAGCTTCAATCTTTGCCGGGTCAACAGATATTCCACGACTTGATACTACGTGCCCAAGGAATGCTACCTCTTCCAGCCAGAACTCGCATTTCTTCAACTTGGCATAAAGTTTGTATTCACGAAGCTTTTGGAGTACCAGCCTCAAGTGTTGCTCATGATCTTCACGGCTTTTGGAATAAACAAGGATGTCATCGATAAAGACGACCACAAAGTGATCCAAATATTCCTTGAATACCCTGTTCATCATATCCATGAAGGCAGCAGGAGCATTAGTCAATCCAAAAGACATAACTAAGAATTCATAATGCCCGTACCGAGTTCTAAAAGCCGTCTTTGGAATATCCTCAGTTCTAACCTTCAGCTGATGATATCCAGAACGAAGATCGATCTTTGAAAAGAATTGTGCTCCTTGCAACTGGTCAAACAGGTCATCAATACGTGGCAATGGGTACCTATTTTTGATGGTGACATGATTCAACTCCCGATAATCAATACAAAGTCGCATACTCCCATCTTTCTTCTTCACGAACAGAACAGGAGCACCCCAAGGAGAAGTACTAGGACGAATAAAACCAATGTCTAACAATTCCTGCAGTTGGGTCTTTAACTCCTGAAGTTCAATAGGAGCCATTCGATATGGGGCTTTGGAAATGGGTTTTGTACCGGGTTCAAGGTCGATACAAAATTCAATTTCACGCTCTGGGGGTAGGCCAGGAAGTTCTTCGGGAAATACGTCAGGAAATTTATTAACAACAGAAATATCATTCAAAGCTGACGTATTTTTGTTTAGATCTGTGACATGAGCTAAGAAAGCTTGACATCCGTTTTTCAATAAACGAATAGCTTTATGGCTTGAGATGACAGCGATTGATTTTAATGGTTTGGTTGCTTGAATTCGCATAATAGGTCGATTAGGAATATGAAAGCTAACAACCTTACGAAAACAATCAATTTTTGCATGATGAGTAGTTAACCAATCAATCCCTAGAATCACGTCAAATGCAAGTATTTTTAATGAAATAAGATCGACAGGTAATGTGTGGGTACCAACTTGAACCAAACAAGACTTATAAACCGTGGATGTAATGAAGGTTTCTCCCAATGGAGTTTCAACTGCTAAGTCAAAGTCTAATTTCTCCGGAATCAAATTTAATCGATGAGCGCAAGTAGGAGAAATAAAAGAATGGGTTGAACCGGTATCAAATAAAGTATAGACTTCGTTAGAGTTTATGATAAGCTTACCCGTGATGACCTCATTCGGGTTCCTTGCTTCTGGGAGGTCACAACAAACGCTCTCCCTTGCACAACCGGTTTTGACTTTTCTGGGACGGCCTTTGGTGCCTCCATCCTAGCTGAATTTGTCTTCGGTAAACGACAAAATCGGGCTAAATGACCTTCTCTTCCACAATTATAACATGCTTTGGACGGCATCGCGCAGTTTGGACTGATGTGCCCCTCCCCTCCGCATTTGAAACATATGATAGGTGGTCGTTCTCCTTCCTTAACGACAGGTGCTGGTGCTGACGTCTTTCCATCATTGTTGAATCTCCTCTTCTTGAAATGCCCATTCTTATTGTTTTGGCCCTGATTACCACCGAAGTGGTTACCATTTCTGGCCTGTTGATTCCCTCCACGCTTGTTGTCACCGCTTCGATGACTGCTCTCACTGGTATTATCATTTTGCCGGCTGCTCTCTTTTGGTTGCGTTGTCTCGTTATCGCGCTCCACCAACTGAGCCCTATTTACAACATCTGAATACAAACACAGTTTATGAGAAACAAGATGTTGACGTATCTCCGGCTTCAAACCTCTTAAAAACATCCGCGTCATTCTTTCTTCATTATCCACCAGGTGGGACGCAAACCGGGATAACTCCGCAAATTTTGCCTCGTACTGCGACACGGTCATATTATTCTGCTCCAATTTGATGAACTCCACCTCCTTCATGTGACGAATACTCTCGGGAAAGTATTTGTCGTTAAACAGCTCTTGGAACTTCTCCCAAGACATCTTCAGTGCGGCAGGTTGAGTACGCTTTATCGATTCCCACCAGTAATCTGCCTCTCCTCGCAACATAAAGGCGGCAAAGGGAACCTTTTGCTCCTCGGAGCAACCCAAGACATCAAATATCTTGGTGATCTGCTTTATCCATGTTTCAGCTACAAGTGGTTTGGGTTCTCCCTTAAACTCCGGTGGTCCCAGCTCCTTAAACTGTTTAGCGGTGACCGCCTGAGAGTTTCCAGTATTTCCACCTACGTTGTGGACAGGAGCCGCTTTCACCTGTTGTTGCATGAATTGCATAAAGCCTCTGAACATTCCATCATTCATCATCTGGTCAGTGTTGTTGTTTGCATGAGGATTGTCACCTTCCTGATGCACATTATCCTGATTATTGATATGTGGTGAATCAACAGTCGCCTGTGCTCCATTGCTATTCTCAACATTCTCAGATGCCATTTTCAGATACTGCCACAAAATAAAAGTTAATTGATATGTCATATATTATCCTTATATTATGACCGACCAATTAAATACCATGCAAATAAACTTAGGTAGGTCATACTAGCGAAGGAATTCCCCGTCTCTCCCCTCCTAGTTCTATTCTCACATCTTAGCCAGGGATCATATCCCTAAGCTCTGATACCAACTGTGACGCCCCCAAAATTAGGTATACATCACCCATCTTGGGTCGTCAGATACATAGTACAGAATACAAATACAACTTAATAATACAACTGTCGTGTACAATACGACAAAACATAAACTGTGAGTTTGAATACAAATATTATCTTCTAGAGAGTATTCATACTCAAAAGGAGTCCTCATTACATTTATTAACACACCATTACATAGAATAGTGAGGACTACTAACTAATACTATCATTCGGACCATCACTCCGTTCCCCGACTTGTCCCAGCTACGTTCTCATTTCCTGAAGAGAACAGTGAAAGAAAGGGTGAGCTCAACTAGCCCAGTAAGAAATATTATGACTAAGATAATGCAGAATAAATTATCATTAGCCTTCAACAATGTTAAACTGATAAAATATAATAGACATCAAGTTTAACTGCAGCGGAACAAGCAATCCATTAAAAGAGTCAAGTAGAAAATAAACTCTACTATCTTTTATGATTTAAAAGGTTTTTCAACACTGTGATCGCTGAGACTCAGCTTAATAAAATAATCCACATCATCGAATCACCCCTGCACTACGGCCAAGGATATTCGTGTATTCATTAATGGTCATGATCATGCCAACAACTGTCCATCAATGCACTACGGGCCAATGAGGACTTTTACCACATCATTTGTAACATTACGGTCATGATTATACCGAATAATCCCTGGTCATAATCATACCAAGTCCATCTATGCACTACATGCCACAGATGACTTTCAACATTTTATAAACATGAGGATGATGACAATGATATAAGAATTCAATAAAACAAGTTCAAGAATTAATTTATCCAGGAATTAACAACGTCCAAATTGTCAACATGATACTGCATTGTGGAGTAAAATTCAAGAATGCTTAGAAGAATATTTTCTTGAAAAGATACTGGATGAAACGCAACTATCAAGGATATTCCACAAATTTCATGGAGTATAGAAGTCAAAACTTAACCAACTGAGTACAATAAAGAATGGAATAACAAAAGAAATCACCATGCATGCGATAGACCGCACAGACAGGTTATTCCAATAGAATAATAAATAATGGAACCAGGTCCGGCGTAAACGCACAGACAGGATATTCCGACAGAATAATAAATAATGGAACCAGGTCCGGTGTAAAACACACAGACAGGATATTCCAACAGAATAATAATAAAACGGAACCAGGTCCGGTGTAAAACACACAGACAGGATGTTCCAACAGAATAATAAACGGAACCAGGTCCGGTGTAAAACACACAGACAGGATGTTCCAACAGAATAATAAACGGAACCAGGTCCGGTGTAAAACACACAGACAGGATGTTCCAACAGAATAATAGAAGAATGTCACCAAGTATAGGGTAGACCGCGTATACTGGTTATTCCAACAGAATAATAACAAATGGAATAACAGAAGTTCTCTTCATGAATATAAAAGAAATAATATTCCCTACCTTAAAAGAACTGGATATTGGAAAAGTGAAGTAGCAGAATACTTTTAGTCTCTCTCTCTCTCTATAGTTTCTCTCTATAGTTTCTCTCTCTAGAGTTCAGTGAATTCGTAAGAAATAATGAAGGAATGAGCTGCTATTTATAGAAAAATAGAATGCATAGTAACTAATCCATGAACGGTCCAGATTGATTACTTTAATCTGACGGTCCATATTTAAAGAAAAATCTTTTAAATAAAATAAAATATATTCTATTTATAGAATAACTTTAATAAAGTATTTTGTTTTATATAAAAAGATGTTTCTGTTTTATTACGTTAATAATACGAATAAAACAAAACGTCATTATCGCTAAATAATTCATATTATTAACTGACAATAATAGAATCAAACTGAGTGACTTCTCACATAAGCATTAATAATCAATACCGTGTGCTACTATGCAACCACACGTATTACTGTACTTTTACTACCGAGTAGTTCAACAGTAACAATGGTAAAATTTTCGCCGTTATTTTTAATAAAATATTTTTGTCGTTTTCTCAATCCGACAATAATTCCGTTGTGGGGTCCACCAATGATTGTGTCGTTGTACGAATATTCCCTGTTAAAACGAATATTCCCCGACCAATCGAATATTATATAACAACTTGGTACTTTGCAAAATTTATAAATATTACCCACAACTATAACATTATATCAAATTAACTCCATAATATTCAAAAATGATATTTATAAAAATTCATCTTTATTTATAAAAGTTGGGGTCTTACATAGATGGTGCATTAGTAGTCCTCACTATTCTGTGAAATAGTGTGATAATAAATGTAATGAGGACTCCATTGAGTGTGGATATTATCTAGATGACAATATTTGTATTAAAACTCACAGCCTATGTTTTATCGTATTTTACACGACTGTTGTATAATTAGTTTGTATTTGTATTCAGTACCTTGTATCTGGCGACCCAAGATGGGTGATGTATACCTGTTTTGAGAGCGTCACATATATGGTCATGTAACAACTATATAATCAATACCCAACCTTATTAATATCCAATTTCACAAAATCAAAAATTTGGATTTCAGGAACTCAAACTCCATTTTTCTACAGAGAATGAAATTGAAGCAAGGAAGAGAACTTATACCTCTGAAATTGTGAATGGAACCTGCTCTAATGAACTCTCAAGCTCATAGAATGCTTGTATGCTCTCAATCTCCTAGCAATTCTCAGATAACTCAAGCAACATAAAGAATGAAGGGAAGTGTTCATTTTATAGAAAATCCATTAATCATGCCAAGCCATTGTCCAAGAATTCAAACCAAATGATGGAAGAATTGCATGAAGGTTAATAAGGAGTTGGTAATTGGTTGGTAATTTGCATCATTATGCCCACTCCCTCCATGATTATTGCCTAGCAAAGCTTGGAAGAAAAAGGAGGAACATAGGCTTTAGCTTTTGTTCTACACGTGACTGAGGTTTTAGAAGCAAATGTGACTCTCAATTTGGGATAATCCAATATAACTCAACATTCTTGTATACCCCTACACATTCTCACTCTTATGTTATAATTTATTCCACATATCAACCTAATGTCACAATATGACTTAACACTCCATGATGTTTTCATATCATATTGTTTTAATTGTTAGGTTTGTAATATTCAAGAACGCAATCAAATTGCACAAAATAAGCGAAAACGTGTAAAAATCAGAGTCTAAAATTTTACAAACCATATACCCGGATCATCCTTTATGCACAATTATTAATTAAACGAAAAGATATGAAGAACAAGAATCATACATTTGAAGATTCGAGCTTCCTCAGGTACAAGTACACCTCCAATCCTTTTCACGTTCAGCTTAAATCCACCGGGTTTGATTCCTTCTTTTGATCAACGTTAGCTACCCAAGCGTTTGGCCTCTAGAGGTGATCCACCAAGGAAAAATAAAGATTCAAGAAGATGGGTGTTTGGCAAAACCCTAGTTTTTCTATCTCTCATAAAAAGGGAACGTACTCTCCCAACTATTGGAATTACGTATTTGTTAAAAATGTCAACCACCACCACCCATAATAATACTCCTCTTATTTATAGATGTGGGCAACTCTCCTTAACAATTAAGAAATTGAGTTTTATTTTAATTAATTAAATTCTTTTAATTAATTAGGCTCTTAATCTTATTAGGAATAATTAATTAAAATATTTTAATTAATTTACCTCCTAATCTTATTAGGAATATATGAGAGTACTTTTATTAATTAATTCCCAAACTCCTTTAGGAATTAAATAATAATAATAATAGTAATAATAATAATAAGACTCCACTTATTAATTTATATTTAATATTTTTAAAATATTAAATAATAAATATTAAGTTATTTAATTTATTCTATCACCATAGATTAAATTAAATATACTTAACTTATTATTACGATTATGCCATTAACTTCTTAAATAATTATTCTTTCTTTTATGGTGTGACCCTTTAGGTTCTCCATATTAAACTGGTTGTGAATAAATCAATTAGAACAATTCTAATCTTATTTAAATAAATAAATTAAACTATTAATTTATTTAAATAAATAATATTTATTCTATAATAGGGATGAGCCTCCCTAGCGATCAACGACTTTTCAGATAATATAGATTTCAACATTAATCATAAAAGAACCTTTAAGTAAATAGTTACCGTACAATTCAATCCTTCCACCATACAATGTCCCAATTAAATATAAGACATGAAATTACTGTCAAGTCTTATTTTATTTAATTATATGTATTTCGACTCTTAAATGCACAACACCAAATAATACAAATTAGAAACTCCTTTCTAATTTCATTCTGCCTTGGCCAAGGACTACTGGGTTGTCTTTTACTAGAAGTGGTAAATTCTTTATTGATCATACATTATATCCATGCACGACTTATTATACCCAAACATACCCTTTAATATACCCTAAGGGTCTTAAGGAATAAGTCAAAATATAATTCATCATACACAAGATACTATGATGATCTCAAGTCCAAGGATCACTTGTACTACTATTACTACAGGAATTCCTATTGACATGCAAGTAAAACTCCATTAGGTATTCCTTAGCGAGCCACATTCAGTGAACTTATTCTCCAATAAGCATCTGCATACTTGTTTTAGTGTCTCCACACAAAAATGATCATGAGATCAATCATTCTCATCCAATGAGCAAGCAACGTATGTACCAATCTATCCGAATTCACTAATCCCCAATTTAGTAATCCAACGATTGGGAACTATTTTAATTTTAAGCTTTCGAAGAATTTAGATCTCATTAGAATGATCATCATCATTATTCTAAAAGTATTGCTTAAAACTATGAGTTTATCACATATTATAAAACAACATCATGTAGATAATTAAAAGCCTTTAATAAATTAATAATTTTTATTAATAAATTAATAAGATTGTTACAAAGTATATACTTTATCATAAAACATGATTGACTTGTGTGCATACTACTTTCATTAATATGTCCAATCACAACGTTTCATGTGATATAGTTTAATAACTCTTAATATATAGTTTCTATATAATATAGTCACCCCACACTTTACACCTCGTATAATATATAGGTAACTACCATACGTTATACTTTTAATATCGCATACTTGTACATAGAAATTGATAAATTACTTATCTTATCAATTAATTAATAGTATCGATTAATCCATTCCTCGTAAATCAATTATTAATTTTTATAATAATTGATTAGCGTTTATATGGTTAATTATCACAATAAATATACATCTTATAATATGTATAACCAATATACTTATTATTATGCTATCACTCGCAATAATAATAATTCAATATACCATCAAATAATTACTAGATACTAGTATATTGTCCATAACAATAATAATTATTGTAAGACAATATATCTCACTCCTCATCGATACAATTTTCGATTATATTCATAATCAATTTTCTTATTATTACACTATTACTAGTCGTAGCAACCTACTATAATAATTAATTAATATTCTACGATAATAATTAACAATAATTAACAATTAATATAAATTAATTGTTCACTTAATAAATCCTTCGTTAATTAATATCCTCATTAATATATCACATCACTGTGCCACACAAGGCATATTTCACAACCTCAATCTTAAGCTTCTGTCATTCTCCAAACTTATTATTCTTTTAATATAATATCAATTAACTATATGTACGACACATGTATATATATTCTATATAGAAAATAGATAATAAGTTTATTTTCTGTTATAATAAATTGTTTCCATCAATTTATTTACATATAGCAAATATGTTTTAATATTTTTACTATATTATTAATCATACCCCATACAAAAATATATAAGGTAATATTATTATTTAAAAATAATATTTTCTCCTTAAGTGTTAACTCGTCTAACATCAATGCCCTATTTGATTCCATATCATCCGTTACTATTTACATTAATAATTTAGGAATCACACTTCGAGTTTTAAAACTCTATTTTCTTTATTAGTTTAACCAACTATACAACTCCTTTACGGTTTCTTACTACCAATAACACAACACTCGAATATAACACATGCATATATTCCTTTAATCTTCACTTGATGCCGTGAATCGAATTACTTAATAATTCTCTAACCACTTTAAAGGTATATTGATTTTCTACTCTCGTCAACAACGTACATATATATATATATATATATATATATATATATATATATATATATATATATATATATATATATATATATATACACAAGTCCAAACCTAGCACACATCGAGTTTTTAATGGTATTCAATATAGTACACTGAGTGATTTTTCACAAACAACCAACAAATTAGTTTCCGTCTTGTCTACGCTGTTTTCACAATGAGTTAGATCGGTTACTAATTCGTATATACCTCCACTCTCTGAAGGAATCGTTTAGCCCAGCTCCTATACATCCACCATTAAATAGTACGGTTGCACTACCTTAGACCTGATACGTTTTCGTACAAACACTCAAAAAATTGGTTTTTATCAAAGATATTTAATGTCACCAACTTACTACGATAAAATAATTTTACATAATCAATAGATAAATTTATGTTCATCTTCTTTACTAATTCATCTCTATAATGTATAACAAATATATAATAATAATATATATTTATTAAACACAACATCACATTGCTCATATTACCATATGTAACATAATATTACATACCTCGTAACACAATTATATATTCTTGTTTGAACCCCTCTCACGCTTTAAGAATTTTATCTAGTAAATTCTTATTTTAATAATTTCTAAAAATTCTGGTTCTTACATCATCTCTCCCTTATAAGAATTCCTTCCTCGGAATCACCAAAATTTTCTCTACTCGGAGCTATTCTGAATACTACATATTCTTTTGAATAACTTATTCATTCTCTTTTTGGAAGTTTTATTATAACTTGCTTACTTGCATTCTACCACATTCTTCTTTCTAAGGAACATTCTACTCACTACATTCATCACACAGAAGAATAAGAATCATCCACGATTTTTCAATAATCGGGAAGTAGTATGAATAACTCAAATTCCAATTTATGCTAAGGGGTCACAAGACCGTGAACCAGTGCTTCATCACAATCCTTCGCACTACAAACCAGGGTGTTTATCAATCACAAGGACTGAAAACACCCTCCACACGTACACTAGGTGGCCAACCTATTGTACCACTACGTTGGGCCGCAACGTAGTGTTTTGTAACGACTACATGCTTTACGCTCGGAACCATTGTCCCCGAAAACATGTCCCCTTATAGGGTTGTTCACCTTAACTTTTAAACAACTGAATCTGCACCACAGCAATCTGGTTTGGCACAAATATCCAAGAATGCTTGAATTTCACGATTATTTTTTGAAACTCGTCTAGCCGAATTAATTAGCTTAGACATTTATCAACAATTCGGACATCAATCGAAATTGTTTGGCCAACTTAATTGACCTTCTTCATAAATTAAAAGAAAATCAAAATTTTTTTTATGACATCATGATACCGTACTAGATTAGTAGTACGTTGAGGATTCCGCCATTATGTGACTTTGTCATACTACACCGTACCAAAATTGGCCGACGATCTTTCGATCACAACCAACACTAGGTTCAACTGTATTGATGGCTCCATCATTTACCATACATCATATCAAATGATGCATATGGTTAGAAATACATTTTGAAAGTTTCCAAATCATTTTTGTCTTAGCCGAAACAATTAGCATAGATATAAGAAAACATCATTGGTTCAATCACAAGAACCAAAAGCACTAAGCTTTTGTGTGATTGCCAAAACCATCACGTAAAACCTTTCATGATGGACGTATACAAGACGACTATTGTGTTGCTTAAAGCCATCACATAAACTTTTCGTGATGGTTTTTCTACTTTTTGTTATTGATTTTGGCCATCACAAATGACCATTCCTTCATGTCTAGGTTTAGTCTTTGGAGAGGAGTCAACAGCAGGTAACTGCATATAATAGGCCTTATTAATATCAATAAAGGCTTCAACACAGATATAAAGCAAAACATAGGGCGTTAAGCAGCCGTACTTGATGCTTCAAAGGATTTAGTCCTTCAATCCGTTTAGCTGAATCTGAGCTGGGTTTTTACGGTGCAAATAGTGGTGTATCTACAATAGCCTTCGAACCAGGAGTATCTGCACACTGGGGAACTTTAGATGTTGTTTCTAAGATAGTTCTCTGGTTACATACAGCCCCGCCTTCATGCAGTTAATTAAAAAAATTGTTCTAAAATTTCATTGGCATTTGGTGTTGATAAGTTATATAATGTTTCATTTGGATTGAATGAATGAAATGATAGACGAAATAACTTATTTTAAAATATTTCAAATGTATGTTTGGTTATTGGTGTTAGTGAGTGTTGTCATATACGGTCAAAATTATCCCATATATTTATTCTATTGAAGTAAATTTTATTCCACCTTCTCCACATAAAATAAAAAACAAAGAGATTAAATGAATGAAATGATTTATCCTTCAAAATGATCATTAAATACATTAATTTTATTTTATTCTTTTTACTATTCCATTCACTCGATCCAAATGGCAAGAATAAATTAATCATGTGATTTTTATAACTTCAATATAAAATGAAAACCTTTAAAAATTATATCCTGCAATTTGAAAAGAGGAAAAAGGAAAGGATATTTTGACGATAAAAGTGTTGCAAGAGTTAAAATATCATTATTATTTTTTCTATTGTGATTTATGATGGGTTTCCAAAAGAAAATGGTATGTCTGTGTGTGAGATGATAATCTTCAGAGCTTGCTTGTGGTGGTGGGTTGGTGGTATCGGTTGATGGGATCGGTAGAGAACCATACCCTGCCCATAACAATCATCTCTCCATTCTCTTTCTTTTTCACCTCCACCACCACTGATTTGAGCCTTCCATTCTCTCCTACTATCTTTTCCTCCACCTCTACTTCTTCCTGCCATATTAATTCCCACAGTTTAAGTACCTGAGTCTTGGGGGTGGAATAAAAAGAAATGTGAAAATCAAGGGAAGCTTTGACGAAGAGTTGTTCAGAGTAGGAGGCCATCGCACACGCTGCTAAGTCGTCAATCAAAACTGTAATCGCTCCCACATCCCAATTTCCATCCCTGTCCTGAAAAACCATCCCATAATTAACCACAATTACAACTACAACTATAATACTAATTCAATCAAATCCACTTCTCAACTCCTAATCATAATCATAATCATAATAATCTTAACTTGATTAATTAGTGAAATTAAAGAGATGATATATGCCATTATTAGTCTTAGTCTTCCTTCTTTACCGATACGTTTTGTGGAATAACGAAAGTGCAGCGGACTACACCCTTGTGGACCAGCGTAATTTGCAGGCCCTCCAGGGTAAGGGCCTCCAGTTCCCCACCCCATCCTTTTATATTCCAACCATTTCTGGTCTCTTTCTACTACTTCATCTTACTGATCGAATGCTCTAATTATTCTTCGCCGTGGTATGCATCTTCTTTGTTTCTGATTCAGAATGTTTAGCCATTGGGTCTGATTCTTCTTCGTCGTGGCCTGCTTCTTCAATTCGCCGTGGTGTGCTTACAGATCGAATGCTCGTCGTGGTCTGCCTGCTTCTTCAATTCGCCGTGGTGTGCTTACAGATCGAATGCTCGTCGTGGTCTGCTTCTTCCTTGGGTTCGATTCACGATGTTCATCATTTGGGGTTGATTCTTCTTCGTCGTTTGAACGAATTTGAACGAATACGAAATGAATTTAGTTGTCATATTTGAATATATGATTCCAGATTTAGGGGAATCAGGAGATTGAATTTAGGTTTTTTACAACCTCAGTTGTTATTTTAGATGGACATTTTTGTCAAGAATATTTTTGTCAAGGGTAATAAGGAGCATTAATTAGGATGGACAGGTGTTGATTTTTTAGAAAGACAAATGTCAAGTTATTGTGCCATGTACTGTGTTTTAATATATTTAATAGATTTTATTAGGTATCATAAATGTTGGGATTGACTCATATTTATGTGGGTTCGTCGAATGGCCACTGCGACAGGGTAGTCAGGGGTTTAGAAGTAAGTTATGTTAGTCGACGAATGATTTAATTTATTGGACTTGGGGATTTATTAGTAACCTGGTCTCATGGGTTTTACTAATGCATTGGGTCTCATGTGTTTGGTCTCATGTTACAGCAGCTATGATTTTTTCAGTTACTATAAAAATATTGTTTGATGTGTGAATCATTGTAGATTGTGTGAGACATCTAATTAATACATTAGACAAGCTGCAGAACTAACCAAATCGATGAACCTGGGATTATCGCGTGCTCTTACTTTTCCGTCTTCCATATAATATCTGCGTGATTGCAATATTATTCGTTCTTAAATTTAAACAATAAAAGATATTATTATTTTTCACATAAGAACATGCATGCATTTATATTATATTAACATAAACCATAGAAACAAACATAAAGATTTTTAAACCACACATTTAGGAGTGGTTGTCCCTTCAGAATCAAAAACCAAAGTCTGGTTAACAAAAGTAAGAAGATAATCAAAAGATCATCCGCAGCATTTTCAGCAAGATATTTCCTCGGTACTTCTTGTGGGTGTCTTAAAATTTTATTTTGTGAACTGCCATACTTGGTAATTCACCATGTACAGTTATTTATGTAGTTGCCTTGTCAACATTATATTCCATTAACAGACAAAACTAGAAATAAATAATTAATGTAAAGAGTTCGTTAAAAGGTCTTTTCTCTCTATCTCTCATATATATATATATATATATATATATAGAGAGAGAGAGAGAGCTTATCCAGTCCGGACTCTCGCATTTTGTTAAAATACGGACCTTTTTTTTTTTAAACAACTAATTTTTTTTAAACAGATCTGTTTTGTTATATGTATCCAAATTACACCCAAAACACTGTATTATGAAAAAATTTCAGTTTCATAAAATATTAAAAAAAAATTCTAGTTGTTTTAAAAAAAAAAGAAAAAAAAAGAAAAAATTCCGGACTTTAGATCCGTCCGGACTTGATCCTGGTTATATATATATATATATATATATATATATATATATATATATATATATATATATATATAAGTTATATGTATATACACAACTGTGTAGTACATAGTCATCTATATATGACGACGATTTTTTTATACTATAGCGTCCCGTCGCCATAAACCAGAATCGTTTATAGCGACGGGTGAATCGTCGATATAATCCAAAAAAATCGACTGTGTACTACACAGCTGTGTATATACATTTTTTATATATATATATATATATATATATATATATATATATATATATATATATGCAGTCCCCTTCAGTTGAGGGATCCCTCAAATAGTGTTATTTGAGGGATAGTGCGCTCAACCGTTGGATCTGTTTTAATAACTTTATGTGGCTGAGATTTTACATCTTTTGTGTTACATTGGATAACCGTTGCATTGGATGTGTTGGATAAGATGTAAAATCTCAGCCAAGTTATTAAAACAGATCCAACGGTTGAGCGCACTATCCCTCAAATAACACTATTTGAGGGATCTCTCAACTGAAGGGGACTGTATATATATATATATATATATATATATATATATATATATATATATATATATATATATATATATTATTACTTTATGATATGTGACACCACCATGCATCATAGAATTTCCTTATCAACAAAATATAAAATAGTCGGTAGGTAGTGTTGTTTACTTTACAATTTGGGGATTAAATTAAGGTTTTCAAAGTGATTTTATAGTCATGAGAGAGTAAGTAAAAGCAGCACACAAGAAGCAAGAGGAAACTAGAATCCAAGCTGATCAAGAATCAGTCTTTACTTAATAGAATACACATGATCGACACTTGTGAGAGAAGAAAGAATATATACATGAATTATAATATAGAGTACTTGCTAGGGTTTGTGCATGCAACAGCAAAAAAGAAAAAGAAAAAGAAAAACCATATATATAAAAAGTTTCTTCTAATAAATGACAATGAAACCCGGATGCAGGCAACTTACAACTAGACTCATTGAGACAGGTTAATGTAAATTATGAGAATTCCTGACCCTACTTACTAATTATTTAAATTTGCTTTATGATAGATTTCAATTGTTTGATGATGTTTTCTACAACCAACCAAAGTATAAACTGAATATTGATTTAAAAAAAATTAAATTGGAATAATTTCAAAATCAAAATTAATAACATTTAATTCATCAAAATATTATGAAACATAGTAGTATTTTTTTGGATAGTTTATAATATTTATCGGTGTATTCATTAAAATAAAGTGCATATATGTTAGTTTCAAATTTAAAAATATTTTAAAATTAATTTCAAAAACAGGTATATATAATTATTCTTTAGCTTTTCCTAACTTAGTTTCAAGTAAAATGCAAGTAACATGTTCTCAATTTACTTGAGAAAGGAAAAAGGTGAAAGAATATATACAAGTGAAGAGAGACAAGTTGAGGGTAGATAACAAGCAAGGGATAAAGTTTTGTATTATAAACTTTATTTTTTAAACAATAAAAAATTAAATTGATAAAAAATTAAAGTTAATGATATATGTACAAATTTATGAGGAACAAAAAGAATGTTAGCAGAGACATCAAATAATATTTGATATTGTATAACGACGCCGTAACAACCAATCATTGGTGGACCCCACAATAAAATAATTATTAGATACAAAAAATGGCAAAATAACCGTTAATAAAAATTGTCAGCGAAACTATTACATTTAACTGTTAAAAATATCTGATAATAAAAAAACAGTAACATACAGTGCCACTACACTACTTCACAGTATTGAACCAATAATTGTCACAGTAACAAGGATAATAATGGAAAGTTATGTATTTAAAAGTCGCAAATACTGAAAAGTTAGACAAACTCATTAATATATATGTTAGGTAAATAGCATTGTATACATAAATATATGTGATATTAATACATTAAGTAAATAATACAAAAGATGGACAAATATTATAATAATTATGAATAATAAAGAAAATGTAATCTTGAAATGTGAAAATTATGCCAAAATTTATGTGGTAGATTAAAGGTAATTTTGAAATGTTAAAATTGTGGAAAAATAATGTGCGGTAAATTAAAGATAACCTTGAAATGTGAAAAGTATGATAAAGTTGATTTGTGGTTGATGTTGGTAAGTTTTGGCTATAAAAAGGGGGTTTAGCATAAAGAGTTAACATAATCTTCTTACATGTTCTTCCCCAACTTCTTAAATATTTTGTAGTGTGAGTGTTTCTTTGAGTGTGCTAAGAATATTTGAGTGTTGGTAACACCAGTAAGAGTGCAAGGATTGCTCAGGTAAGTATTTTGTCTAAAGTATAGTTACACAAAGACTGATCACACACATTACACAATATCTATAACTTTTCCTTTAGAAGATTCATTTTGAAAATAATCTTCCTCTAAAAGATTGTTTTGAAATGTTATTTTATTCATTCAAAAAAAGTATTTTGAAAGTTTATTCTACTCCATTTTGCACACTACACAAATTATTTTATAAATACTATCTGTGACGCCCCCAAAATAGGCATACATCACCTATTCTGAGTCGCCAAATACATGGTACAGAATACAAATACAATCGTTAATATACGACAAGAGAGCTGTGAGTTTTAATACAAATACTGTCATCTAGACAATATCCACACTCAAAATAAGTCCTCGTTACATTTATTGTCACACTATTTAACAGAATAGTGAGGACTACTAATATTATCATCTAGCCCATCACTCCGTTCTCCGACTCGTCCCAGCTATATTCTTATTTCCTGAAAAGAACAATGAAAGAAAGGGTGAGCTCAACTAGCCCAGTAAGAAATATTATGACTAAGATAATACAGAATAAATTATCATTAGCCTTAAATAGTGTTAAACTGATACAATATAACAAACATCAAGTTTAACTGCAGCGGAACAAGCAACCCATTAGAAGAGTCAAGTAGAGAATAAAATCTACTATCTTCTATGATTTAAAAGATTTTTCATGACTTTTATTGCTGGGACTCGGCTTAAAAAAAATAATCCACATCATCCAATCACCCCTGCACTACGGCCAAGGATATTCTTTAGTATCACGACCATAATTATCCATGCACTACGGGCCAAGAATATTTGTGTATTCATTAATGGTCATGATCATGCCAACCACTGTCCATTAATGCATTATGGGCCAATGAGGACTTTTACCACATCATTTGTAACATTACGGTAATTATTATACCGAATAATCCCTGGTCATAATCATACCAAGTCCATCTATGCACTACAGGCCACAGATAACTTTCAACAAAATATAAACATGAGGATGATGACAATGATATAAGAATTCAATAAAACAAGTTCAAGAATTAATTTATCTAGGAACCAATAACGTCCAAATTGTCAACATGATACTGCTTTGTGGAGTAAAATTCAAGAATGCTCGGAAGAATATTTTCATGAAAAGATACTGGATGAAGCGCAAATATCAAGGATATTTCACTAATTTCATGGAGTATAAAAGTCAAAACTTTAACCAACTGAATATAATAAAGAATGGAATAACAAAAGAAATCACCATGCATGCGATAGACCGCACAGACAGGTTATTCTAACAGGAAAATAAATAATGGAACCAAGTCATGCATAAACGCACCGACAGGATTTTCCGACAGAATAATAAATAATGGAACCAGGTCTGGCGTAAACGCACAGACAGGATATTCCGACAGAATAATGAATAATGAAACCAGGTCCGGCGTAAAACGCACAGACAGGATATTCCAACAGAATAATAGTAAAGACGGAACCAGGTCCAGCGTAAAACGCACAGGGATATTATTTCTTTTGTATTCATGAAGAGAACTTCTGTTATTCTATTATTTATTATTCTGTTAGAATAACTTGTATACGCGGGATACCCTATACTTGGTGAAATTCTTTTGTTATTCCATTCTTTATTATTCTGTTGGAATATCCTGTCTATGCGTTTTACGCCGGACCTGGTTCCGTCTTTATTATTCTGTTGGAATATCCTGTCTGTGCGTTTAACGCCGGACCTGGTTCCGTTATTTATTATTCTGTTGGAATAACCTGCCTGTGCATTTTACGCCGGACCTGGTTCCATTATTCATTATTCTGTCAGAATATCATGTCTGTGCGTTTACGTCGGACCTGGTTCCATTATTTATTATTCTGTCAGAATATCCTGTCGGTGCATTTATGCATGACTTGGTTCCATTATTTATTTTCCTGTTAGAATAACATGTCTGTACGGTCTATCGCATGCATGGTGATTTCATTTGTTATTTCATTCTTTATTATATTCAGTTGGTTAAAGTTTTGACTTTTATACTTCATGAAATTAGTAGAATATCCTTGATATTTGCTCTTCATCCAGTATCTTTTCATGAAAATATTCTTCCGAGCATTCTTGAATTTTACTCCACAAAGCAGTATCATGTTGACAATTTGGACGTTATTGGTTCCTAGATAAATTAATTCTTGAACTTGTTTTATTGAATTCTTATATCATTGCCATCATCCTCATGTTTATATTCTGTTGAAAGTCATTTGTGGCCTGTAGTGCATAGATGGACTTGGTATAATTATGACCAGGGATTATTCGGTATAATCATGACCGTAATGTTACAAATGATGTGGTAAAAGTCCTCATTGGCCCGTAGTGCATTGATGGACAGTTGTTGGCATGATCATGACCATTAATGAATACATAAATATTTTTAGACCGTAGTGCATGGATAATTGTGGTCGTGATACTAAAGAATATCCTTGGCCGTAGTGCAGGGGTGATTCGATGATGTGGATTATTTTTTTTAAGCTGAGTCCCAGCGATAAAAGTCATGAAAAATCTTTTAAATCATAGAAGATAGTAGATTTTATTCTCTACTTGACTCTTCTAATGGGTTGCTTGTTCCGCTGCAGTTAAACTTGATGTTTGTTATATTGTATCAGTTTAACACTGTTTTAGGCTAATGATAATTTATTCTGCATTATCTTAGTCATAATATTTCTTACTGGGCTAGTTGAGCTCACCCTTTCTTTCATTGTTCTCTTCAGGAAATGAGAATGTAGTTGGGACGAGTCGGGAAACGGAGTGATGGACCAGATGATAGTATTAGTAGTCCTCACTATTCTGTTAAATAGTGTGACAATAAATGTAACGAGGACTTATTTTGAGTGTGGATATTGTCTAGATGACAATATTTGTATTAAAACTCACAGCTCTCTTGTCGTATATTAACAATTGTATTTGTATTCTGTACCATGTATTTGGCGACTCAGAGTAGGTGATGTATACCTATTTTGGGGGCGTCACACTATCAATATATTTTTGACAATTTTACAAGATACAAGTTAATGTACACTATAGAACTTATATAAGATAATTATTAACTAAATCATAAATATACATTTAGGTTGATCTCCTACATATGAAACAGAATCTAGACACGTGTTAAGGCAAGTGATATCAATTTTTTCATACTCTTAAATTTAAACCTACTATAGTAAGAAATTATTATTCGTTTCTACAACACTTAACATTAAACGTTGAAAATAATTCGTTACTTTTTTTTAATATATAGTTTGAGCTTCATCTAATATCTTTTAACTTGAACCTTTATGTTGAATTTTAATCGTTATATTAATTTGAACTGTGAACTTTTGAATTATGAACATTTTGGACTTTGAACTTTACAATTGGACTATGAACATTTTGACTTGAACTTTCTATTGAACTGTGAACATTTTAGAATGTTAAAAAATCATATCGTTGAACTTCCTATCTATGAATCTTGGACAATACCTTTGAACTAGAACTCATTCCGATATTCGGGACATCGTGTTGATAATTTGGACATTATTAGACTATGAACAAATTAAATTATTCCTTAAACATAACTAAACTACTGTTTTCTATTATTCATTCATTGTTTTATTATTCTTATTATTTCTGTTTATTCTTGTTGTTGTACTAACCACCAAAACTCAAGTTGTTATAAATGTTTTTGGCTTAGGTGCAAAGACAATATGGTTGTTGGGTGTTTTTAGCCTGTGTGGCAAAAACATGTGGTGAAAGTTTTTTTTGGCCTGAGTGCAAAGAAAAACTATTGTTTGACATGATCATAATCATTGATGTTAAAGTTGATGGAATCCTGATGATGAATTTAAATTTAGAAAAAATAGTAGACATTATTATTTATTTGATTCTCCTAATGGATTTCTCATTCTGCTACAGTTATTATTTATTAAAAATTTATGTTGCTTATCATTTTTTAAATCTATGATTTATCACTGTTGAAGGCTAAAAATAACTTTATGTTTTTGTTGTCCTAATCATGATATTCCTTACTAGGTTATTTGAGCTCACCATTTTGTTTTTAATTCATTTTATGAAATAAGAATGTAGTTGGGGCTAGCGGAGAAATCATGAGAATGGAGTGATGGTCCTATTTTGTAGTTGTGGTAGTCCTTACTAAGTTATAAAATAGTGTGCATATAATTATAGTGAGAACTTAGTGTGTGTTGTCATACTATACACGACATTGTAATAATTATAATTAGGAAAATTTATGCGTGTTATTTTGGATTTTAGTGACTTAAATTGGGTTATATAGACTCGAATTTGAGGGCATCACAGTTTTCACTGCCAGAACCCAGATCACATAAAGCGAGAATGCAAATTTTTTAAGAATGAATAGTCTAAGGAAAAAGATGAGGATAAGGACTCGATTGTGTATATATCTGACGCTGATGTACCCATTATTTGTGATGATAAACTCAATTGTCATGTTAATGATTTGGTGATTGATTCGGATGCTTCATTCCATGCAACTTGACGTGGTGAGATCTTCACATTCTACACTAGTTGTGATTTTGGCTATGTACAGATGGGAAACGATAGTGCATCCAAGGTAGTTGACATTTAAGTTATTTGTTTGGGGATTAACAGTGGTTGCTAGTTGATACTTAGAGATGTTAGACATATTCTGGATATCCGTTTTAATTTGATCTCTATTGTTACGCTTGACAAGAATGGTTATAATTGTTTCTTTAGTGAAAGTTTGTGCAACCTCACTAAAAGGTCTCTAGTGGTGACTACATGTAAGAAGGTAGACACCATTTGCACAATGCGGGCGCATGAGAGAGGTGTTGAAGATGAGAGAGTTAGCTATAGAAAAATGTGGAATAAAGTTGTGCGAGATGAAAATAAAGCTTGCGTGAGAACCACAAGAAGAAAGTGTTTCATTTTAAATGAGTACCATAAGTGATTAAGGAATGTGATAGCTTGCAACCAGGGTACAAAGCGGTTGTGAATGAGTTTGACAAAAAAAATCTTTTAAGTTTGAATTATATCCTCCCATCGAGAAAAACCATGGTGATGAGATGAAGCATGACATGGAGAAGATTGAAAATTACAAGAAACTTTAGTTGAGTCGAAATTTCATTAGAATTAACTCCAAGCGAAGAGTTGTGATTGGTGATCCATCCTCTCATGAGGTCGAAGGGGAAATTATGGGTCTTCACCTATGACATAGAATCCAAGTTGAGAAATGATTTATTTGTGAACTTGATTGTTGACCAAAATAAGTAAATAATCTGAGTAGGATAATAAGTTGTTTCCGATCCATAATAGAATGGATTAGGAATTATAAATAAAATTATGAGGGGGTTTTATTATGACATGAGAGAAGCTCGGTAACAAGGTGCCGAAAGAATAAATTGAGATAATTATATTTTGTTGTTTGTGGGTATCTACTATCATCTTCGTTCAATTGAAAGTTCTAGTTAGTGAAGTTAATTAGGTGTTTAAACCTAAATAAAGGTAAATCTGTACTCTCTCAGTTTGTTGTGTACTTTCAAGTTTTTGGGCATAAATTTTGGGAGGATTATTGTAAGCCCTTTATTAGTGATAGTGGAGATTCAAAGTTTGACCTGTAATTTTTTCCATTAAGATTTTTTTACGTTAAATATATATTGTGTCTTACTTGTGGATTGTTATTTTTTATTCTCGTTCTCATAATTGATTTTGTTAATTTTCTATTTAATTGCACAAAGAAGAAAATATAATTATTGTGATTGAGATTATTTTAGGTTCACTTTTCCCAACACACACACATATATTTATATGAATAACGATCCATAGCAAATGGTTATTATACACACCATCAAACAAACGTACATCTTATTGTCCAATGTGAAATTTAATAGGCGAGATTAGCAGTACTGAAATCACTTTATAATTTTTCTCTTTTTTTCAATATTAAAATAAACTCTCCCGTCCTAACCCTACCCCCAACCCCAACCCTAACCCCCACCTACCAAATTTTAAAGTGTATATTGATTTTTTAAAAACTAATTTGAAATATTTTCAAAATTAAAATTAATAAAATTCTTTAAAAATTATGTAAAAGTAAATTTTATACATAACAATACTTTTTGAAAAGTTTATAATGGGAGTGGTTAGCATGAAGTTAACTTTGGTTAATTGACCAATACAGTATCGACGCGCAGGCCAGGAGGTGATATCTCTCTGCGTGTCAGTACTGTATTGGTCAATTGACCAACTTACTATGAAGTTAACTTCATAGTAACTGGATCCGGTTATCGTTGTATTAGCTAAAATTAAGATAATATATATTAATTTTGAGTTTAAAAATATTTTTAAATTAATTTCAAAACAACAATAAGAATCTTATATTTTGAAATGATGAGTATATAGTTATTCTTTAACTTTTCCTTAACATAGTTTCAAGTAAAAAATAAGCAATATGTTCTCAATTTACTTGAGAAAGGAAAAAGGTAAAAAGATGGAAAGGTGAAAGAATACTCTCTTTGTTCTCAAAAAGATGATTAAAGTTATAAAATTTTCTACTCCTAAAAGGGTAAGATAAATTATATAAAATAAAAAATATTTAAATCATTTAGTGAGGTTCATTAATATAAAAACATAAAAGTAGTCATTATTTTATATAATCTTATGGACTCACTAAGGATAAGTTTAAAACTTTTTTTATTCTATTTCTTTTATTATTATTTTCTTTAATATGTGTACAAATTATACTTTGATCGTTGTTTTAGGAACGGATGGAGTATACAATTGAAGAGAGACTAGTTGAGGTTAGATAACAAGCGAGCAAGGATCTTAAGCTCACCCTTATTGAGCTCACCCTGCTTTTTTTTTTTTAAAAAAAAAACATAACTAATAAAAAATGTATAATAATTTTTGGAATTAAAAGTTTTAAAAAAAAAGTGTTTTGGGTGTGATTTGAGTACATATAACAAAACAGTGTTATACAGTCTGTACAACACTGTTTTGTTATATGTACCCAAATCACATTCAAAACACTTTTTTAAAAAAAACTTTAAATTCCAAAAATTATTATACATTTTTTATTAGTTATGTTTTTTTTATAAAAAAAAATGGCAGGGTGAGCTCGGGGTGAGCTCAATAAGGGTGAGCTTAAAAAATTGACTGGATAACAAGCAAGAGACAAAGTTGTATAATAAACTTAAATTATTGAAGTACATAAAATAAAATAAAAAATTAAATCTCTAATTTGTAGCCTATATAATAAGGAAATTGATATTTCCACACGACTTTTTGATATTTTTACATGAAAAGTGTCGCTATAGATGTATAGCGACGTTAAAAATCATCGCTACAGGATCTTTAGCGACGATTTTAATGTGAAAGTATTAAAGTCATGTGAAAATATTAATTTTCTATAAATAAGCTCTGCAGAGTGAAGTTAAATAATTTAATAGATTAATCTTAGCAAGAATTAATTGTCATGTCTTATACTACTTTTTACCTCCTTAATATCACCTCTCTATATTTATGTTACGTTTAGATTGAAGAAATGAAATGATTCATTTCATTATAATTGGAGCGTTATTTCATACTCTCCCCAAAGAATAAAATTCATAAATTTGGGAGAAATAAGAATGATTCAATTCATTTCAGTCGCAACCAAATACAAATTTTTTTATTTAATAGGAATGAGTCATTCTATTCATACATTCATTACTCTAATTCAAACGTAGAATTATTATTATTATTTTACAAAAAGATTTCGTATTTGTCATGGTAGGTGATCACTTGCCTTCTGGAATGATGGAGTATGTATCCCCGTTTGAACCAACAAACTCCCTAGCCTTGTAACCTTTGTTTTTAGAATGAATAATCAAAATTAATGGACATGAAAATAACCTAATTAAGATTGTAATCTTGTATTCTTTCAATTGCCAAAAAAAATGATAAATTAATTAAAGAGATGATGAATTGGAGTCTCATTAACTCTTTTTCCTTTTTTTATTCAATTATTTCAGTAGAATAAATAGATTTTAATAAATAAAATAAGGAGAATAAAAATGGTATCAAGTACACAATTTATTCAAAAATATCTCCAATATATAATTTAAGGGGACATCGTAAATTAATTTTACTTAGAAAAATTATTCACCAAATTTATGCGACAGCTTTGCTTGTAGTGAGTTGGATAGAGCATGGATGTGTAAGAGCCATTTATTATCCATATGTTTGTTATCCACATGTCAAGCTGGCTTTTTATGATTGGACTGTGATTTTCCCATCCTCACATGAATTTTTTCCAGTTCGATACTTTACTTTACCTGCACTTAACTTTTAGGTAATTCTATTACTTTTCCTAATTTTGTTGTTATGGGTAAAATTAATTAGTTAAAGTTAAAAATACAAATTAAGTATTTAATTTGGGTGTCCATATAACTGTTTGATCTACCTATGAATCTTATGACACTAATTAATTCAAAGTAAAAGTCAAAAAAACAAAGCTTAATTGGTAGTTCATCCACCATATAATAGACTCAATATAATTAACCATTTAGCACTCACGAGTACCATGGCATAATCTGATTGGTTGGTGGTATAAATGATTAAGTAACCGACACTATTGCCGGAATATCCCCGGCATTTGTCACATTGCCGGAATTTTGCACCGGCGGCCCGATTGCCCCAATTGAGATGTTTGCATAAAATAAAAATAAAAGAAGAAGGGGTCAGTAGACTCACTCGCATTTAGTAGTTGTTGGAACAGGGAATAAATTAGTCTCTCTATGGGTTTATCATTTATGGATTGTTTAGTCTTTTTATAATTTTAGACATATTTGAGAATTTTATTTGTCTATAAATAATTTATTTTAAATGTAACTTATTCTTACTTGCAAAATCAATGATTGGAACTTAAACACACCATATATATTTTTGGTGCGATAATTAAACACTATAAATGTTATTCTTTATGTATATGTTTGCTTATTTAGCGTTTGCAGTGTTTTGTACGTTTGGAAGTTCAAGCGGATTTGAAAATTTTGTTTGTCTAATAACAACTTATTTTAAACGCAATTATTTAACTTACAAACGTAACGTTTGATCCCCCAAACGAAAGGCATCAAAATAATGCGATGTATTAAAGGTTTAAACACTTTAAGCGCTACCGTCACAAACGCTAATAATCGAACAAATATAAATATTATAAACTCTCGTAATTGAAAATGCTAAATTTTGAAAAATTTATTAATGGAGGAAAGTCAATAATTAGTAATACTCCCTCCGTCTCATGATAAAAATACTTATTACTATTTTGGATAGTCTCATGTTAAATATCTATTTTTCTTTAATAACCAAACTTTTACATATATTTTTCTATTATACCCGTAACATTAAATATCTCATATTTTTCTTATTCTAATTCTCTCTCCATATTTAATGACATTATTATGGATAATTTTGTCATTTTATTCATCTTCTTAATATGCGTGAAAAGTCCACCAGATCTTTTATCTTGGGACGGAGAGAATAATAAATAAATAAAAACTAATATTTTCACATCATTTTTTAATATTTTCACACGTATGACCTATATATTAGTCCATAAAAATTAGACACATCAATTAATACGTGGAAGATTCGTATGAAGATATCAAAAAATAAGTGGAAATATCAATTTTGTAAATAAAAATGCAGAATAGACCAAATCTGACTATAAAACTCCCACTTCTCTCTCACCATTACGTGCCCCGTTCTTTCTCTCACTTAATTTCTCTTCTCTTGCACAATGACAACGCCACAATACTGCTCTGTCTCTCTTCTATTTTGATTTCCGATTCCTTTCCGATACCTCCCAAGGAAAATCTCGAATTGGAGTAGAAAGAAACAGAACTTGTGTTTGGCACATACTGTAAGAGAGGGGACCTTGAAATTAAAGAGCCCAAAAGATTATTTTTTTAAAAAAAATCCCTTTCTAGGTACTGATAAAAACCAGAGATCTGAGCTAACATATATGAGTACAAGTTGAAATACTTTACTCAATCTCATCCACATTGTAATTTAGCTTCGAAATCTAAATCTACAAATACCCAAAAAAGGGACAAATAGTAAAATCAGATCTAGTGAGTGCTGTTTAGGTCCCCTGTTTCTCAATTTTTGCTCTGTTTCAAGCTAGAAAGAAAGATGGCTGAGGTTTCTGCTAAGAGTTTTTTACCGGAGACATTTCAGGGAAATACAGTAGATTTAGCCAGCCAACTTGGGTTGGTGTGGGAGCTAATTAAAGCTCCATTGATTGTTCCATTGCTGAAATTGGCTGTGTTTGTGTGTTTGACCATGGAGCTCATGCTGTTTTGTGAGAGATTATATATGGGTATAGTAATTATTTTGGTTAAGCTCTTTTGGAAAAAACCTGATAAGAGGTATAATTGGGAGCCTATGACAGATGATTTGGAAATGGGAAACTCAAATTTCCCTTTGGTTCTTATTCAAATCCCAATGTTCAATGAAAGAGAGGTTAGTGTGTGTTTTATTTGTAATAGTAGCATTATTTAATTATCTTTTTGATTTTTTTTTATCTTTGGAATATGGGTTTTGTGTGTTTGTTCTGGGTTTTTATGTGGGAATTGTTGATTTTCTTGCTCATTGGAATTTGGCATTGTTGAATTCGTAGATTTTTGGAATTTGGGATGTGAGAAAATTAAAGCTCTGTTTGGTGTTTATTTAATAGGTTTACAAGATCTCAATTGGAGCTGCCTGTAACCTTTCATGGCCCTCAGATCGTCTCGTGATTCAAGTGCTGGATGATTCCACTGACCCTATCATCAAGGTAGTTAAAGAAATGTAACCCAAACAGTCCTTTAATGTGCTACTAAAACTCGACAACTTTCTTTTTTCTTGTAATCCAATCATTTATTTTATCTAAATTTTGCTATCATTTTAGGCAATTTTTAATTCAACTTGATTTTCATCATCACATATGAGGTTGTGTAAAATTTTACTTTTCCCCCAAATTTAGCATGTCTTTACTTTATGACATACTGTCCACAAATCAATTAGTACCACCATATTTGTGTTTTAAGTTTAATTATATTTTTAGCACTAATAAACCATAATTAATGTTATAGGATATGGTTGAGAAAGAATGCCAAAGGTGGGCAGCCAAAGGCCTAAACATAACCTACCAAATTAGAGAAAGCAGAGGAGGCTACAAAGCTGGTGCCCTTAAAGAAGGATTAAAACGCGACTATGTCAAAGAATGTGAATACGTGGCCATTTTCGATGCCGATTTCCGGCCAGAACCGGACTTTCTCCGGCGATCAATCCCTTTCCTCATGCACAACCCTCAAATCGCACTTGTTCAAGCTCGATGGAGATTCGGTAAGTCTCAAAGGACAGTAATGTTAAAAATAATACGATGTTGAATCATAATTATAAAAACATATCAATAAATGAATTAGATAAAATTTTAAAAAATTACATTTATTGTTTCGGTCCACATGTACAATTACGTTAAAATGTCATTTTCAACGCTAAAATAGTAAAATGTCCTTAAAAATATCACCACTAGTACAAAAACTAAATCAAAATTATAGTACACTTTCTATTTTCTTGTGTTTGTTATATTCTTCAAGAGTGTCGGTGGTCTAGTAGAGTGTTACAAATTATTACTGCTAGATAAATATGATTTTTTTTATATATATATATATATATAGAGAGAGAGCAAGGATCTTAAGTTCATCCTTATTGAGCTCACCCCGAGCTCACCCTGCCTTTTTTTTTATATAAAATAAAAACATAACTAATAATTCACACCCAAAACACTTTTTTAAAAAAAACTTTCGATTCCAAAAATTATTATACATTTTTTATTAGTTATATTTTTTTTTATAAAAAAAAATGCAGGGTGAGCTCGGGGTGAGCTTAAAAAATGGAGTGTGTATATATATATATATATATATATATATATATATATAAAATCTTTTGCATGCATATGATTTTGGGGCCACTTTTCAATCTAGTCATTTTGGGGGAAGATTCGTTAGACAGCATGGTGTGGTGGGTCTCACATAGCCTCCATTAGTCATGAGTGGGCCCAATTTTTGGGCCGTCCGATTCTTTAACCTCTTTTGTCTTGTGCCCGTCCATCACGTGGTTTGGACAATAAATCTACAAATTACACCTATGCCGGTTAT
Organism: Panax notoginseng; assembly: GCA_016801055.1. Classification (NCBI taxonomy): domain Eukaryota; kingdom Viridiplantae; phylum Streptophyta; class Magnoliopsida; order Apiales; family Araliaceae; genus Panax; species Panax notoginseng. The sequence goes on along the minus strand of CM029018.1, from coordinate 206,106,990 downwards.
GAAAATTTAGTGGCCCAATAAATTACTAAAAGGATAAAATATAATAATGGAAATATAATTTATTATTTTTTGGAAAATATAAAGATAGAAAAAACAAAATTTAGTAGTGGCAATTTTTGTGATACACAAAAATGTGTCGGTAGGACCTGAGAAAATGACGAAAGTATCCAGAGCCTTTTGACAAAAAGAAACTGTTTCCCCGGTTTAATCGGCATGGAAATGGCTAGATTTCCGGGGCAGGTTTGTCATTTAGGAGGAGAGGAGAGAGAAACAATAAAATTGTATTTTATGTGGTGTATGAATAAATCAACGGTCAACGGATGAGAGAATAAGAAGGAGAAGGGGTGGAATGGTAATTTCGTTGGAGACTGTGACTGTCTAACTGCACGTGCTAGTCCTACCTACCCACAGATTTAGCTGCTGGAACCAAGTGTACTAATTAAATATTGAGTTGATCGGATTTGATTCACAAAATTTATTTAGTATAAAATAAAATGAGCACGATTCCGAATAGAGTCCGAATAATTTAAATTTTTTGAACGAATATGATCCGAGTATTAATAAAAAATTATAATTTAAAGAGATTCGAATAATTTGTCGAATTTTAAAGTTTGATTCATTTATATTTCGAGTCGAGTTTGAATCGAACTTTTTAGTTGAACAATTACGAATCGAATTTGAGCTGTTTGCTCATTTTGCGGCCTTAGCTAGAACTCACTGGCTTACTACACTAACCGACAATTAGAGTTTATTATTATTATTATATGGTAAGAAGGTTGATGAAGTAAAAATCCAGGGTGTTCTTGCTGATTTGTCAGTCTTTTTTTTTTTTTTGATTCGAATAAATTAATTGTCATGTGAGTGAAACATCAGCCAACGAGTAATACCTTAAGCTTATGCTTAAGCTCAACTCTATTCAATTCAAATATGTTTTTAAAAAAAAAAAAAAATCTTACAAGTCGCTTTACGTTAAACTAGTGGTCGTCGCTTGCACATGTATTGTATGGCGCGGAGATCCTGTACAGGAATCTCCCTTACGTGTAACTTATGTATGATAAAATTTTATGAAATTTGAAGAAGTAAATAGAAAGATAAAAAATTTAATATTAAAAAAAATAAAATAGTAACATATCTAATATTGTAGGGGCAAAAGAATAAAAAAAATTATATGTAAAAAAAGAAGCATGTCAAACTTGATACAGTTACATCAAGCTTGCATGATAAGCCTCACGGAAACTTTGGATAGATAGATAAAGTTACCTTTGTTTTGCTTTGGTGCATAGGCTCGCTTATAACACAGATACTGGAGTTGGATTCAATTGGAGTCTTTTAAATATTAATCGAGTTTAAGATTAGCAAATCAAAACATGAACAACTTGTTTATAATTCTATGTTAATCAACATAATGTATGTAAGATATTCTCTTTGTGTCTGTGTTTTATTTTATCAACATTTATATAACTTATAAATATATTTCTTGACATTTTTTAAAATATGTGTCACAACACCCTTGAAGAAGAGGCAACTAATATAGAATGGAGGGATTTTGCGAGCTTCGACTATTGTTTTTTGAAAACTGATATTTCCACGTGACTTTTTGATATTTCTACATAAAAATCGTCGCTATAGACAGTTTTTTTTTTCACTCTCTTTTTGTTGTCATATTTTTGTTATAAAAGTTGGGATTCAATTGTTCATTTGAAAATATTGCTAATGTGAAAATGGTGTTTTTATTGCAGTAAATTCCAACGAGTGTTTGATGACAAGAATGCAAGAAATGTCATTGGATTACCATTTCACAGTGGAGCAAGAAGTAGGATCAGCAACTCATGCCTTCTTTGGCTTCAATGGTAGGTTATTCATACTCTTTGACATCTTTTGTAAAATAGATTACAATTTTTTTACTTTCTAAGTAATTAAAAAAGCTACAAAGAATATAAAAAAGACTTGCAAAATATTATTTACGTAATAAATTTCATTTTCATTGCTTTGATTTATTTGTTTGTCCCATCATCTTGATTCTGGACGGTGTACACCTGCTGAGAGCAATGTTCCGCAGATTTGTGATTAAATGATTACTAGTTAGTATAAGCAAATTTCGACTCTTTTTTTTTTTTTTTAATGAAATCACGAACAAAGATGTTCCATCTTGTTATCCATAAATTGAGTGATCACTTGTGAAACTATTGCTCTGTGGTCCAAACCCTTTAATCATAATGATACTTTTGAGTTGTAAACATTGCCTTTTCGTATAAAACAGTATCATAATAATTGAAGTTTATGGGTCCTGCTTTTTGAACTTCTTAAGACTATTTTTTTATGATAGCACTTGCTAGCAGACCAAGAAAATCATTATAAATATAATTCACTACGTGAGCAACTTAATTAAAGTTTAAATTTATTATGCAGGAACCGGTGGTATATGGAGAATCGCTGCTATCAACGAGGCAGGTGGATGGAAGGACCGAACAACAGTTGAAGATATGGATCTTGCTGTCCGAGCTAGTCTCAAGGGCTGGAAATTTGTTTACCTTGGAGACCTTCAGGTACTTGTTTAAGTTTTCCATGTGCTTATATTTAGTACAAAACCACTTTCTAATGAATTTATATATGACCCTATTAGATGAAATTTCACCCATTTTAGAGTCAACACAAAAAGCTCATAATAATTTTTTAAGCTATTAATGGTTAAAGAATTGCTTGTTATCTAGCTTTGGTATTAAATTGATATTTATGATAGGTGAAAAGTGAACTTCCTAGTACTTTCAAAGCCTTCCGATATCAACAACATAGGTGGTCATGTGGTCCTGCAAATTTGTTCAGAAAAATGGTGATGGAAATTGTTAGAAACAAGGTAAGTTACCTTTAAAATTTATGGTACTTTGTAGAAAGGATAAATGAGGTTGTGATTGGAGTAAACTTAAGCTGTTAAATTAACCTCTTTTTTTTAAAACTGGTTGCTGCAGAAAGTAAATGTATGGAAGAAGTTATATGTGATATACAGCTTCTTCTTTGTTCGGAAGATCATAGCTCATATGGTTACCTTTTTCTTTTTTTGTGTGGTCCTCCCATTGACCATTATGGTTCCTGAAATTGATGTCCCAAAATGGGGAGCCATTTACATTCCTTGCATCATCACCACTCTCAATTCAGTTGGGACTCCAAGGTCTTGTATACTATGCAACTTTGCTATCTTTTCTCATATATTGGAATACTTAATACAATATCATGTTTTTAAACTTGTTAAAATTGGAACTTGAAGGTCAATCCATTTATTGTTTTACTGGATTCTATTTGAAAATGTGATGTCTTTCCACCGGACCAAGGCAACATTTATTGGACTACTCGAAGCTAAGAGGGCTAATGAATGGGTTGTGACTGAAAAACTAGGAGATGCTCTCAAGAACAAAAACAACAAAGCACCAAAGAAATTTCGATTCAATATTGGAGACAGGTAAATATCCTTGCCATCTTCTTGTTTAATTTCCATTTAGTTAACATATGCAGGTCTAAGCGTAGCAACATAGATACAAACACATTGAATGGATTCAAGGCAACATAAACAGTCCACATACTCAATCCCGCTTACTCACACAATAATAATAGCTACTGAATATTCGTATTCTAATTAACTAGATTAGGATTTGTTATTTTGCCTCCAAGTCATTAATTTTTTCATTATGAGTTAGAAATTAGGCATTTGCCTTATAATTTTGTTTTTGGGTATAGCCCCAAAGATGTAGAAATGAAACTAATTCCTTACCTACTCTGTCATAATTAGATGGATTTGCTAAACAATAATTCTCTTCTTCCTTGGTCTATATAATTATACGAGTTAGCTAATGAACTTGGCTTTCTTTGTTGGTGGCATATAATTTTTCTCTCTCTTTGTATACTGATTGCGAAAGTCTTGCATAACTTAATTTTGTTGCATATTTGTGTTAATCTTTTTCAGAATACATATTACAGAGCTGGGATTCGCAGGCTTCCTCTTTTTCTGTGGATGCTACGATTATCTCTATGGAAAAAACAACTACTTCGTATACATGTTCCTCCAAACAATAACCTTTTCTATCGTGGGATTTGGCTACATTGGCACGATTGTCCCTAGCTCTTAGTAACAGCAAGCTTCAACTACATACATACATTTGCAGCAGCAAACCTTACTGTTCCTTTACACAAATATATAATATATGGGTGTTTCTGTTCAGAATTTGATTGCATTCACTACAATTTCGGATTGTGAACACTAAAGCAAATTGTTCATCATGTTGAGCAGAAGAATCATACCTTAAGCCCCTCCGGAAATTGATTGCAACAGATAGGGAGCCACCAGAAAATACGTGGAAAAGAAGTGGTGGTGTTAGCAAACAATACAGTCGGTTGATGAAAAGCACAGGAACAGATTTTGGATTTTAGAGAACAGATCAGTGTCTTTGTTTTTACTTTATGATTCTATTATTTGTAATTGTGATACATTTTGTGTTTTTTTTTTTCATTTGTTGATCGGTCACTTATTTGTTTGTTTCTTCTTTAGCTTGGAGATTGAAATAAACTGTTGGCAATAGGGTCAGTCTTGTAATCAAAAGTTTTTGCATTTTGTAGTTTTTACTGGGTTTCTTGGTTTATATATATATAACTCTGTGGATTTGAAAGGATTAAATTTATATTTTCCAAGTTTTACCGCTAGGCTACGTTTGTTTGCAAATAAATATGATAAACGAGATATGACAATGTGTACTAATTTATTATCATTTTGAACAATTTTATTATATGATTAGTTCGTTATTAATCTATTAGGCTAACGTTGCTTCAGACTCTAGCCGAAGTATGTAGCATCTGTCTTGCTTGAAGTTTTTCTAAAAGTAATCTAGGATGCAGGGCATCAAGAACAAGTTTATGGTATCTTGTCATGCCTTGTCTATTTTATGTTTTTGATATAGTAAATCATGTGTTTTTTTTTTCAATCTAATCCTACCTTACAAACATATACTTTACTTCTTAGTGCTAATCTTTGGAAATCAACTGTTGTCCCCTTTGCCATGATCTTATTGGGTTTTTTTTAATCAGTAAATCTGCACAAACTATTCACTTTGGGAAATAGGGGGAAAGTCGCCAAAATCTTAATGTAATATCTACTTATATAGAAGAAGGTGCATTGAACAGAAGGAGAGATTTTGATGTGAGGGTTCAAATCTGCATATTATTAATTTTCAAGAGTATTTACGGTCAGATAATACTATAAGCAATAATAGAAACAAGGGCCATCCTTTTTGTATAGAATTAAAAGTTAAATAAAAAGATAGGCACATGTGGTCCAAAAAGATAAACCCCAAATCCCCCCACATACACTTCCATTTTGGCAGATTATGAATGGTTGGTTGAGCAGTCTTCTGCCAAGTAGTTGCATCTCTTTTGCATCTGCCATAAAACTTATCAGCACAAGCCCGATTTGAATCTCTCACTGCCCATTTATTTAGGAAGTACCATGCATGCTCCATTCCTCTGTGACATGGGGTCACCTCTTAGTTGTAAAATTCCACCCCACCCCACCCCACGTGTAGTGTAGTAATATTAATCTACTTATTGAACTGTCTTTTTCCCAATTTTTAGGTCCTCATATTCCATTATTTTATTCATGTGATCTGGGACTTGAATGATCTAACATACCAATGCTGTCAGTACACCTTGGTGGCAACCCCTTGGCCATAAACACCTCACAAAATGATATATATATATATATATATATATATATATATATATATATATATGTTTTCATTTCTTATATATACTCTTATGTTTGAATTGAATGAATAAAATAAATAGTGGAATAATTCATTTCATTCTCACGTTCATTAATACAATCCAAATGTCGGCTATCAATAAACCATCAATTGTAAATGGTCTAGCTCTTTTCAATTGTGATGTGATTAAATTGTCAAAATCAAATATTCATATCAATTTTGAATATTAAAATTTTACAAATTGATTAGAAAAATAAAAATCCAATCGACTCTTTATGTGGAATACATAAAATTTTGAATTTTAAAATTTTACAAATTGATTAATAAAAGTCAATACTGTTTTTTGTGGAATACAGGGAAACATATTTTATTTAAATGAGCCTATGAGGAAGTACATCATATGCGTTTGTAGTCCAACGGTTAGGATAATTGCCTTCCAAGCAATAGACCCGGGTTCGACTCCCGGCAAACGCATTAATTTTTTTCTATGTTTCGAACCGGAAGGAATTTTGAGATTATTTTATGAAAACTGATATTTCCACAATATTTGATATTTTCATAATAAAAGTATTGTAATAGGATAACGATCTATAGCGACGATTTTGATATGAAAATATCATTTTCTATTATGAATTTATAAATTTTATATTTTATAAACAACAGACTGTACTATTCGGATTCATTGCCAATTTTTCATTTAAAGGTTGAAGACTTTAATTAATTCGAAATGTTTTTGTCGTGAGGTAATTTGAGTTTTCACTTAGATTAATGTATTCTTGTATTCTCTCAATTTCATAATATTTTAAGTTTTTAGTTATAAAATTTGGAAGGAATATTTGTACCCACAGTTGATTATAATAAAAAAAAATTCGGAGTTCGACCCATGATTTTTGCCTCTTAATTTTAAAGAGTTTTCCACGTAAGATGTAATATCTTGTATTTGATTTATTTTTTGTGCTATTATTTTCTACGATTATAATTTATTTGCTGAAATTACATTATTTATTTTTTGCTCAATATTCTCTTTTTGTCAACGACGTCCTCACCTCTTGGTGCCCTCTTAAGTATTTCATATGACTTTAAATGATAGTTTTATTTTTTATTTTTGAGAACAATTTATAGTCTTAATATAAAAGTGTAACTTTAATTTTATAACAAACTAAAAAAATAAAATTATCTCTGATTTGTTTTAAGAAGAAAAAATTATCACTAGTTTATTTTAAGAAGAAACTAATCAGTTAGAGTTACATGCTTGTTTAGTGATATCTTATAATTCATGTATAATTTTCCTAACCTTATATTTACTTCCCAAGTTTCAAAATTAGCTATACATGTCTAAAATATTAATTTTAAAAATTAATTTTATTCTTCTAAACACGCCCCTAAAATTATTGTACGGTAAAACCTCTATAAATTAATACTATTGGGACTGAAATTTTTTATTAATTTAGAGAGTTATTATTTAATCGATAAATTATTAATTTATTAATTTAAAGAGTGTTTTTCTATTCGGTGAACATAAATTTAATTACATTAAAATTATTTCATTTTAATGATATTTATATCATACTTTTTTGATGTAATGTATCATACTTGTGAGGATGATACAATACATTTGAAGCCAATAACGCGAAAGTAAGCACTCATAGCGTCAACAACTCTTCACAAGTTTTTATTACAATTCGAGAATGCAACACCTGAAATTTTGGACGCAATGAGAAAAATTAAAGATGAAATTCAATTAGATTTGAATTTCAAGACAAAACAAACGAGAATAGAATCCTATTTTATAATATTACCCTAGATATATTTGTAATTTAAAAGAATTATTAATTTTTGATTTTGATGGAACCATATATTTATATAAGGGTCTTTTTTAAAATTATTATTTTATCGAAATTATTAATTTATCCTTTTAGTCCAAGTCGGACTGGGAAAAATATTATTTTAAAGAGATTATTAATTTATCGAGTATTAATTTATAGATGTTCTATTGTAGTTATGACATATTATTGAGCTCTTTTAGGTGAACATGAAAATTAGTTATGAGTGTATTTGAATTTCACCTATTTATATTTTTACTCATCATTGGGGGTCAAAATATAAATAAGTAAAATTCAAATACACTCATGTCCAATTTTCATGTACACATAAAGTTTTTGCATGTTATTTAGTGTTCAATCTTCCTAAGATATAAATAATAATAATATGTTAATTTGTCACTATTTTAAAAAATATCTTAATTTGAAAAGAAATTAAAATTTATATACTATCGGATTTAAAAAGAAATTAAAAACTTATATGTCTAATTTTTTTTTAAAAATGTTTTTTTTTGTGATGTAATGATGTCTTCATCGTCAGATTAGTCCAGGCCGAACAAGGATTCCTGAATCCAACTATTCATGTTCATCGTTGGGTTAGGCTTAGTCAGGCTAGAATATTTTCAAATTTGTTGACTTTCTTTTTCATTCTATAATATATATATATATATATACCATTATAACAATGTATGTTCATTCCACATTCTCTTAACTACAATATATACATACTCCATAACATACATTTTGACACAAATATAACTATGTGTATAGGGAGAATGGAAAAAAAAAACAGAGAACTACATTGTTAAGAATGGTTAAGATATGTATATTCAAATTTGATGATATGATTATAGTAATGTATAATTGTTCAGCAACTTTATAAAGTTATTATCTGAGATATATGTGTATAAAGACTTAGAAATATAACGATCAAATTTATTAGGTTGATTCTTTGAGTCGATTCAATGTATAAGTGTTAGGATCAATAGATCGTAAATATAGTATTGTTAAAACGATTGTAGAGTTACTCTGTCCGTTCGTAGTGTTAGTTATGTTCGCAGAGTAATCTAGGTGTTCATAGAGCATCAGTTTACTAATCGTAAACCTGCAAAGAGATACAGTCAGTTCGTAGATCTGTCTCCGAAATCGTAGAGTTGTCAAAGTGTTCGCAAGTTCGCATAGTCTGCTCAAGCATTCGTAGAGCAGATCGTAAAGCTCAAACTCTACGTTCCTCATCGGACTCTACAAATGACAAAGTTCGTAAAGCATGTCAAAATTGTCATAGGACTGACAAATGCAGAGCACTGCAAAGCAAAGATTTCAAGATTGTTTCTCACCATCTTCAAATTCAGATAGAAGATCAGATAGAGTTAATAATTTCTTGACATTGTACAACTTACATTTTATAATTTTAATACAATCTTGAGCAATTATAGGAGTGGCAGTATGATGTGTTCTATGAAGTCTTCGATTTCGTTCATTTCATATTTTGTAGACCATCGTAGCCAAACAGAGTTTAATGATGCAGGATGTCATCCAATCTATCCTAGTAAACCGAATATGGCACACAATCTGCTCCCAATAGAAAGAAATTATGAACCAGCCATGATGGGCAAAAATAGTTTTCAAAATATGCTATATGACACATTCAAAGAAGAGGTGAGCCAAGGATTCAGCTGCCCCATTACATAAGCAGCAGATCTCAAGGGGACATGTTATAATCCTGTTATGGAAAGCCAACCAAAGGAAGAAAGAGAACCGAGGAACCTGAAGATTGTGCCAAACCATTTTGTACCAGCTCACCTTAAGGCCAACAGATCGGATAGCAGCCCATATGGTAGATGCCTTGACCCTAGATTGTTCGTCCCAAAAGATACTGTTTGGGTTATTAGAAGTGGGGAACAACATCAACTTTTGCTTCATGAGAATGATAACAGCATGGATTGAGATTATAGCATTGGCATTAAAAGGTAATCTAGAATTAGAAACAATGGGAGCATTTTGATGCATTACAAGGGGGAATCAAGCAAATCCATTCAGCTCAAAGGGAAGTAGAATCAACGCATACAACATGCCATAAATGAAAGAGAATTTGAGCTTTGTTCCAATCTTCCACTCTTTTCAGACCCAAACCCCCCTTAGACAATGGGAGAGAAACCTTAGCCCATGCAACTTTTGAGTCATACTTTTCAAGAGAAATTCCCTTCCATAAGAATCGAAAAAGAGTTTGATCAATAAGCTTGATGACAGATTTTTTTCAGCAAAAAGAAAGCAGACCAGTAAGATTGAATTGCAAATAAGGTAGACTTGATTAACTGCACACGACCAGCATAAGAGAGAAAGCAATTTGCCCAAGATTTTACTCGAGTAATTTTTTGAATAAGAGGAACGCAGTCATTTGCAGTTAACTTTGATGAAATCAAAGGCACTCCCAAAAATTTGACTGGAAGATCACCTTTTGCAATGTTAAGAGCTAAAAGGATTTGATCCGATAGCAGAGGAGAAACGTTGGCTAAGAAGCACTGGCTTTTGTTGTGGTTTATAGACATGCCAGTAAAACACGAGAAGGAAATAAGGCATTCATTAAAGATCGTGACAGAGAGCAGGTCTGCATGGCAAAAAAGAAGCAAGTCGTCTGCGAAACAAAGATGAGATAGCTTGCAGGCCTTTGCTTTCCAATGGAATTTGAAATTGGGGGAGCTAGTTCTGTCTTCAAGCAATAAAGCAAGAATTTTCATAGCTAGCACAAACAGGTAAGGTGACAATAGGTCTCCTTGAGGGATACCTCTTTGGCCTTTGAAATATCCACAAAGCAAACCATTCACTTTAATTGAAAAATAGCAGTAGAGACAACTTTTAATCCGGTAAATAAATTACATTACAAAGACGGGGCAAAATAGTCATTACATTTGGTTAAAATAATTTATTAAGAATAACTTATAAGTCATTTTTTGTGAGTTACAAATTGTTACTTATTATTTTTGACTTATAAGTCATAAAATACGTCATTCCCAAACACTCGAACGGTAAAAAGCTCCTTATAAGAGCTCCTTATAAGAGCTCCCGAACAGGCTCTTAGTCATTTTGATGCTCTGTTTTAATTTTTGAATTTGATTTTAGGGAGAATGGCGCAAGACGTGTTTCGAACAGAAAACAAGACGGGAATATCCACATGCATTTAATAACTAAGTATACCGGAAGCCTGAAACGATTTCGCTATTATCATATATAACGATGTAAAATGAACCAAATTGTTTCAAACTTAATTCGGATTAGCTCAATTAAAAACTCAATTCGAATTCGACTCGAAAAATAAATAATTCAAATATGAATAAATTTTAGGATTCAATGATTTACTCAAACCTCTTTAAAATTGAAATATGAGTAAATTTTTTATACTCAAAATGAGACTGAATCAAACCTGTTTAACCTGAATTAAAAAAATCCCTATTTTTCTTCCCTCTCTCTCTCTCCCTGCAAAGTCCCAACTCCCAAGTTCCCAACAATCAAAGGCCTTCTTTTTTCCTTATAAATATCTCAAGGCTAAACAGAAAATAAATTGGAGTGAGTTTGTATTTCTTTTAGTTCTTTCATCTTGTAAATCTACAGCTTTCTCCTTCCTCTCTATCATTTGGCTTAATTGCTCATCTCTATCAAATGACAAAGGTGGTTGTACTTTCTGGTAATCTCGTGCAAGTGAAAAATCAATTGAAATCAATTTGGGATATTAAAAAAAATCAAATTTATTGAGGATTGAAGCTAAGAATGAAGCTATTAAAAAAACATATTTATCGAAGATTCTTATTGTATAAACTTGGGAATTGCAGAAACAATTCATCGTTGTAATTCAATTTCAGAGCTGTTGACGTTAAGCTGAGTATATGAAGAAAAGAGAAACAAAGTAGGAGTTTGATAGTAATCGGCTATCACAGCGAAAAGAAAATGTTACTTAAAAGAATATAAAGTAATATAGGTCTACTCAACCGGAAAACTTAAAGAATGGTGTCACCAGACTCCTCTTTTCCTATATTCATAAAAGACCCCAAAAAATGATTTAATTAGTGAACTCTGAATCCTGGTTTACTTGCCACCATGCTTAGCCTTTGAATGAGACTCCAGAGCATTTTCTGAGTTGAATGTCCTGCCAAAGGATTACGAAATTCAGTTGCAATAACTCAAAAATAATGAAACAAGAGATGCGAGTTGAACTAACTTGCTACAAGATTTGCAAGAAACTTGGCCACTAGATTTGGGTGTCAGGGCCGTCTTTTTTGCATCCTGCTTTGAAGGGTGGGGGGTTGCTTTGTGACCACTGCCGTTTTTACCGTCTGCATGAAAGAAAAACCAAGCACAAACTTTAATCAAGAAAACAAGTACTAAAGTTTTAAAAGAACAAATAAAAAGAGGATACTCAAATTTGGTGGATTGTGCATCTTGTAGAGATATGTACAAGACACCTTTGCCGACCATGCAATATGTAAAGGAAATTTAAGAATTATACAACAATAATTGTTTTTAAAAGAATTTCCGGAGAACACTGGAATCACATAATTTCCAAGGTTCAAACAAGAGAGATGAATGAAAACATAGTTACTCAAACACATGTTCTGGCAAGGCCATTTACGAGTCAAATTCAGAACAATCTAATATCATATAATCAGTAGAGATTCCCAAAAATTTTGCTGAGAGAAGAATGGTCAAGAGTGCAAGGATGTTTGCTAGTAATCAACAACTGATATTTAAGAAAATAAAGCATGTCACCTGTTTTCTGAGGTGTACCTGATTTTGATTTTTTAGCAGGAACTGGAGTTTCTGTTGCAGAGTCCAAGGGTCTCTTCTTGGATAGCTCAGCCTGAAAATGTATTAACAAGTTTAAGGCAGGATAAGAGTAAGTAGGATAGGCATGCAGGGAAAAAATTCAATATCAAATTATTCTTATATGCCAATACCTTCTTAGGTGTCTCTTCATCCTCATCTTTGTCTTGTCTTCGTCTTCAGATGTTTCATCATCAGAATCATCACTCAAATCACTATCGTCAGACTAAAAACAATCAAACATGCAAAAAATTAATTATCAATCATTATTAGCAAAATACCGACAGAATGACTAGAGAAGCATAACTTCAGACACCTAACAAATCATAGTATAAAAACATGTGGCAACAATGGAATGATTTAGCATGCATCAAAAACATTTGCATAAGAATAATACACCCTCACACACAAGTTCCCATATTGACTACTCAAAACTAATAAACGGGAGAACTGAACCAGCAAAATATGTTAAAACAGAAATAGAAGAAGTTCTGCGGAAACCCACAAATAGACTTCATTTTGCATTCCATTTTATATCTAAACACACCAATAAATTATATTTTCAAACACCTCTCCTCCTGAATTTTGAGATAATGAGAATTCTAGTTTATAAGTAGAGAGCAAAGCTAACTATTGCACTAAAGACATAGTCCAGGGAAACATGCAAAAAAGAGGAGAGGGGGTATATTTTACTGCTAAGGTAGTAACAACTTTTTTCTACATTAGAATTCTGCCCTTGCTCATTATTACACAAACAAATTTGTAGCTTAAATCAGTTTTGATACAAGTGTTTTACCAGAAACCTCCTAGTTTAACACGGGGATAAAAATTAGTGTCTAGCACAACATGCAAAGCAATACAAATACTATACTGCAATGTTTGTGACAACTTATTTCAAACTACCCAATAACATGTTCTATTAATGCTAATATAAACCAAAAAAAAAACTGTCAAGGCTCCACTAGTTTCAGTGCAGGGATTATGCCAAAGAAACTGTTGAACTGATGTCAAAAGAAAGTTAAGGGTGCAGAGAAGTGAATTTTTTTTAAGCTATTTTAATACAATTTACGGTAAACAATCATATAAAGAAAGCATCTACTCAAAGGGCACCAGTTGATATTACCTCATCATCGAAATCCTCATCTGACTCATCCAAATCGTCTTCAGAATCTTCATTCTTGGGCTCCACGAGTGTTGCATTTGACTTGGTACAAAATTCAGTCTTAGCCTCAGTAGGTTTTGCTAACTGGACATCAGGCCCAAGTTTACCTGAGAAAGAAATGGCAAAATATTCGAAGATTTTTAGACCATAAAATTCAAATAACCAAAGTATAATACTACACTATAATCTAGAATTAGAAAAACAACATTTACCATTCTCAAAAATGTTTTCCTCATCATCACTCTCGTCAGTAGAAGAATATTCAGAAGAATCATCTGAGCATAAAATTTAACCAAGCATCAATATATAAGCAGAAAATAGCAAAAAATTGTATAAAGCAAGGTGTACTACTCACCAGAACCAAATTGACTTTCATCCGTGCGAGAAGACGAAGAGTCAAGGTAACATTAGATAAAAAAAATGAAAAGTAGTTTCCAAACCATAGGAATGCCAATACATGGAATAGGCCTCAGGACCTTTGAAGATATCACCTTCTTCTAGTGAGTTTTCAAAAAATTATTAAGCAACAATCAAAAGCATCCCATTTCTGTGATGACACGTGCATGTAAACCATAAATATGTCAATGTTTCTGAGTTTTTAATAAATAAGAAAAGAATAGAACACTTAAATTTGATGAGAAAATAAAAGAATAGAAAACTTATAAGTTTCATTCATGTTGTTACTGAATTTAATATAGGAAAAGGAAAGACAACTTAAGTTTTACATACAAAATACTATTTTGCCTTATATTAGTTTTGTTATGTTTATAATGTAAAGGGTACAATGGGGATTATAAAAGATTTACTTATGTTATATAGTTTTCCATCCAAATCCGTCCATTTTTAAACAGAAAACTTGGCAAGAAAAGCTAGAAGTTTCCCCTCCATTCTTTTTTTCTAATTCTTTAAAAAAAACACAGTAACAACATAATTGAATAGAAAACTTAAGTTTTACGTCTATTTCTTTTCTTTTCCATGTACTACACACCTTTAATGTGCTGCAAGGTGCATTCAAAACAATGTAAAAATATAAAAGGGCACAAGATAGAGAACACAACATTGGAGGAAAGATAAGGATATTCATCATCAGCAGTGTATCCACAAAAGTAGAGACTGCCATCCTTCCAGTCATGTGAGAGCTCAAAGTCTTTCTCAAACACCAAATCACATGACAGTTGGGGTCTACTTTCTGCTGAAAGTGTTCCTATAATAAAATTCTTGTCATCGATCTTGATACGGACTGGAACATAGTTGGCTCCTTTTTTGTTCTTTACCTCTCCAAGAGCAACCTGGATTGTGCAGCATAGTAAGAATTACATAAACTTACATTTTAAAAAAAAAAATATATATATATATATATATATATATATATAATTGAACTTCACCAAAATGCACGCTAAAAAAGGCATATAAAACTATAAACCTGGGAAACATGAACAATTTGGCCTTCTTCTGGTGAGACAGTTAGAGGCTCTCCAGCTTTAACTTCAACGCCTGAAAGTTAGCATGAAATTTGGTTAGGTTGAGTTAGGCTTAAAAAAGAAAAAAAGAAATATAAAAGCTCACTTTATACATAGATTATTTCAAATGCTAAATGCACAATTCACATGATAATCATTAAGTGCATTAAATTATGGTCAGCTCTTAGAATATAATGCTTGGCAGAAAGACACAAGCGCACATCACAACCAAATAGTGATTATTATTCCGGTCCAGAGCTTGCTTCTTTCTTAAACAAGACATGAATGCAACGTCATAATAGATTAAATAAGACATGAATTCAAAACAACAATAATCATACTTAATCTTCAGATGTACTATTTCTCAGAAAAGATAAAACAAATTGAAAAATCAAAGCAACAGCGTCCAAACGCACACACATAGCTAATGAGATAGTGAGATAATAATTACAGGAATAATTTGGAAAAGCTTACCCCAGAACTCCATTGGTTGATAGCGAAAAAGAAGGATAAACTAGGGTTTTTGGGGGCAGACAGAGAGACGACAGAGGGGCTTTGAAAGAAAAGGCGGAAAGAAAATGGATTTAAAGGGGCTTTTATAGCAAGAGTTTCCGCGAGGATTATCGTGTGGTATCGTAGGGTTTTACAAAGGTTTTTCCACGTTGTTTCAAAAAAAAAAAAGGTTTAATGTTTGACCATTGACTAATGAGAAATGGGCCAAATGAGAGTTGGGGTGGGCTCGGGCTATCTAATCAGCATTCATACTATGAGGCTCACATTTCGATAAATAAGGTACACAATTAATTATTATCTGAATAAAAAAATAAATAAAATCGAATAATTGAACCGATTTCTTTTGCTCTGTACTCCTCCGCTATCAGATTTATTATCTATGGAGCTGAACATTTTCGAATTATTAAATGTATAATTTAGCTTTGTTCCACTTCACCTAAATAATCAATGATTGTTTTTTTGTTTGTGAAAATTTATCAAATATAAAACGACCACTTTTAAGAATAATTTTATATTCTCAAATATTGTTTTAATATTTATTAAAAATTCAACTGACAACTGTGGTATTTTGATATTGAAAATAAATAAAAAAATGACAAATTAAAAATATTGTGTCATTTTATAGTCATAAAATAAAATTATATCTGTAATTTTAGTACATATTAAAAAGAGGAATGTACCAATAATTTTAGAGCAAAAGAGTAGTCTTTAATGTTGTATTTTCTAAATATGAACATTTACTAATCCAAGTCGAAGTTCAGTTTTAAATTGTAACCTTGACCAGCCCAACAAATTTATTTCTCATATCCTCCTCCTGTCACTACATTATAAGGTCCCAAAAAAACTCGGTCAGAGTCTTCTAAGTTTTAAAACTCAACGAACAAAGTAGTAGGTTTTATGTTCCAACCTTGACAAGTAGAGTATGCGTGTGTTTAATTTCGGTCAAAAAATTTACACACAAAAGCCTTCCATTTTCCAATATAAATTAAGTTTTTATTTATTCATGAATAGAAAAACATTCTCCGTTTATCCTAAAACAAGGCACAAATACTTTTTCCTTTAGAATTAAAAAAGAATAAAATTAAAATTAGAATACAACCACCAACTCCATGAACAGGACCAAAATATGAAAGTTAGTTTTTTCATTATTCTATTAATGTAATCAATTACATGAACAGAACCAAAGTTTCAAGAATTATTGGAAATCAACATGACAAGAAATTATGAGAAAGAGGTTGGGTAAGTTCTTAAATCAACTTATATAGAAACAATTTAAAGCTGTATACTAAATACTACTCCTATACTATTATTATTATATGTACTTCACAAAGAGTGAAATTGCGAGGAGCAAAACTAGAGGCTAAATTGATAATTCTAAATTAAATACACCAAGTAAACTATTGGTTCAGAACAAAAAATCCATCAACTTTAGCCAGGCCATCTTCGTCCCTTTCTCCGCCTGCGGCGTTCCGCCACCACTTTCGGTGGCCTCAGCCTTTCTAGGGCAGAGAAAGAAGTTTCTCGATCCTAACGCAATCAGCTTCTCCTCCCTATCCAAACCTGAATTTACACATTCACATACCAAAAATAATGATATATAAGTACTGTATGTATGCATATGTATGCGTATATATAAAAAATCTAGTGATAAAACTTACTTTCTAAGCTAAATTGGGAATAATGGAGGTCACAATCGGCGGAACCTAGAATCGGCCGTCGGCCTTCCTTGGCGTACTGTCGCAGAGCCGCCGCAATCAAATCACCGACCGTCGACTCCAGCGACATAATCACCATCACCGGCACAAGGCTCCTCTGAATCGTAACGTTGAGCAAGAGCTTCGTCAGCTTCGGCTTTATCTCCGGCGTATAAACTCCGGCGACGGTTCTCCCGGAGAACAGGTCCGGCACCGTCCTCGGCCTGTGAAACTTCGCAACAGCCATAGTCTCCGGAATCCTTCCATGAAACGAGGACGCTTTTTCCCCTAACCTCCCTTTCCTATCCTTACCTCCCGTCCCCTCCCGATGATTCTTCACCGTCGGCATAGAATTTATATATATATGAATTGTGTATAGGTATTTTTCCGGTGGTGTATATGGTAATTCCGGTTATGTTGTTGTGTAGTGAGGCGGCTATCTCAAGCGACGGTAACGGAAGTAACGGGGGCGAGGGAATCCGAGAGCCGGAGAGGAGCGGAGGCTCTCAGATGGTTCCCAATTTCCGACCGCTATCATAACCTGAACGGTATAGCCGTAATTAAGTCGGGGAGCTAAGGGCAAATATAATAGTGTAAGAATATTAAAAGTGGAAGGCTGATTACAAAGAGGAGACGTTCGATATCGTTTAAATATAGGAGATGGAAGTGAAGGGATAAGGCCAAGGATTTTCTTTTGGTGACCTGCTATTGATTTGTCGGTTGAAGACGGTAAATAACTACTCCAGTTGCTTCCTTAGCAGATGTTGGGCCGTGTACTAGTCGAGTTCATTTGGGTCATAGTATTTATTTGTAAAAAGCATATATAGGATTAAATTATTTATCTTAATTTAATAATTATTTTAGATTATTTAATAATTTGATGAGAGACTATTACACCATATTTGTAAACCTTTTTTTTTTTTGTGGGAAGGAAAGGAATGAAAAATAATTAAAATTATTTCAAATATCATGTTTGTAAGGTTTTTTTTTTTCAAAAAAAAGTAAAGAAATGAGATTTTGAGATAAAGTTGATTTCAGTTTGGCTCAAAAAAAATTCATTAAATTACCAACACAATTTTATTATATATCATGTGTCATCACTAATAAACATTTCATTAAATTAAAATTATGGTTATAAAATAATAAAAAAACAATCATGAAAATTTATAATTTAACAAACATAACTCTTTTCATGGACACCCGGAGCATTAATCAACTCATTCATACGAACAAATGTAATATTCAAATAGAAAATGATTTATATCTATGACAAAGTCGAATGTGAGTAAATATGGAATTTTAAATGATAAAATATACTTTATTAAATTAGAGTACCATCATTTTTAATTATTATTTATCTCTTATATACAATCGATATTTATTATAAACATAAATTTGTGATATGTAGCAAAGAGTCTATTCAAATACAATAATTAAAATTAAACTATCTTCAAAAATAAACTCTCATTTTAGGCTAGAAAAAACTTAGGTGGAATGTCGCTGACAAATACAAAATGCCAACTGCGCAAACTATTTTTTTTCTTCATTTTCTTGTGACCATATTAAAGAGTTGTTTGGGAATATCTTATAAGTTAGTCAAACCAATTTATAAGTCATTTATTATTATTCATCTGTTTGAAAATGACTTATTTTTCTATTTATAAGTTGAGTTTTAAGTCCAAAAAATAAATAAGTATTTATAACTTATTTTAAAATAATTTATAAGTCATTTTAAAATAAATTAATTTGACAAAATATAATGTCTATTTTGTCCTTCTTTTTATTAATGTCCTTTTTAGTAATTTTTATATTTATTTAAACTTATAAGTCATTATGAGCCGAACACCTCCATAACTTGTTTTAATTTAATTTTTAACTTATAAATCAAATTAATACTGAATTTTTTTACTTATAAATCATAATTTAAAATAATTTATAAATCAACTTATATTTTAATTTATAAGTCATTTAAAATAAGCCATTGCCCAATAGGCAGTGTGATCTGGGGTAGGCATTATTTTGCAAGGCGTACATAGATGGACCAATAGAAGACAGAAAAGGAGAGGAGGTGATTGGTGGGTTCAATAGGAGACGAATCTGAATTCTGGAGACGTCCCATTGCAAGCACGTGAATTACGAAATATAATTTATAATAGAGAATTAATATTTTTATAAGTAAATTTTATAATTTCACAAAAGTCTCTCGCATGAGATGGATCCACTTACTACTTATACGAGGAAGAGTTTATAAAATTATCAAATTTATTTTTGAAAATATTATTTCTCTTTATAATACTCAATTTTTCCTAAAAGAAAAGCTTATTTAAAAATATTATAAACTTTGATAATATATATATATAGAACGGATCATATATATGATATGAGGTCCATATATCTAGAAGAAAAATTTTCCATTATTTTAACTTATAAGTACTGTAACTAACAATCCAACTTTTTGTAAGAATAAAGGATAGTATAAGTAAAACAAAATAATTAGAAGGAAGATATGCAGGATTACGCATGGTGTGTATATAAATGTAATCTCTGAAATTAACAACATAATTTTGATCAATGTAATTAATTATAAAATAACAAAAATATCACTAATTATAATTTGTTGATTATTGGACTGCATAATTTTGAAAGCACCGGAGGGAGAAGGCGATGTTAGTGTTACTTTCCGAACATTAATGGAATTCGTCAAAAAATATATGAATTCGTCAAACAATATAATATAATATACATATATAATGGAATTCGTCAAACAATTTATGAATTCGTTAAACAATATAATATAATATACATATATATAGTCTGCTTCTCCAGCGAACGGGAAGGAGCGAACTAAAAATAAATCGGTTATTTTCCGCTGCTATAGCATAGAAAGCTGGTTTTTTGTGCTATAACGACAGAAAAAATCGTCGCTATAGTTGGTTCGCTCTTAGTTCGCTCCCTCCAATTCGTTGGAGAGAGTCGGGCTACATATATATATATCCTACAAAATCTTCATTAATTTAAATCATGCACCAAAATATTGATATTGTCATAGAAAAAATAATGTTGACATAGCAAAATATACATTTAACGACATTTTTATAATTATTTTAATTACGCTTTAATACTTTAAGCGATTCTGAAAGAAAACTGAAAACAGAATACAGAGATGGTCAAACTAAATATATTAGTAAAATTATTAAGTTTGTCTTAACTGTACATGCCTGTTGGCCATATATGATTGTTAATTTGTGACTGAGGGAATAGAAAATACAAAAATTTCTAATCAAGCTCCTTGCTCCTTGCTCCTTGCTCCTTGCTCCTTGCATGCTATATGATGAAATAGAGGCCAATATGGCTAAGAAAAAACCAGAAAACAGGGCATGTGATAGAACAACAACATATATGCAAACGTCCCAATCTAACGAACATATCAACTTCAGTATGTTTCTTGTTTTTCAACGTAAATACGTACAGCATAGGGATGTTAATTATATATGGATGGTCCTGTCCTATGCATCCACCATTAACTTGCAGTGCCCAACTTGGTTGGACATGAAAATATACATTAACCAACCGATCGAATTAAGTATCAATGCTATACGAATAATTTCGAAAAATTTTAAAATTTCACTCAAATTATGAATTCTCAAAGTAGTAATAGAAAGCCCATCCGATGGAAGGTTTGTCCATGTAATCGGAAGTAAGGACCTCCATCATTGTTCCAAGTTTTTAACAATTGCTCCCTCCACCCATCAATGTAAAAGTAAAAATATTATTATAAAGTATGTTTGTGCGAAATGCATTAGTCAACTTACTCTCTCCGTCTATCAACTGTAATAACTAAATTGGTGTCTCACGTAAGGCTGGTAGCTGAATTTTGCCCTTAAGAGTAGCACAAAGAAAAACTCAACGATTTAAGACCCCAAATTATTAATAAATGAAATTTAATTTCCTCTATTTATTATTCTGAAATAGTAAGGGTTGATTTGATTAATGTGGTTAGTTATGGGTAAAATGCACAAATATTTTAAATAAGTGAGTGGTTATAAAATATTCATTGTTGTCGGGGAATATTCGCTTGGTCGTAGAATATTCTTACTGTCGGAGAATATTCGTACGACGGCGCAGTCTTTTGTGGGCCCCATAACGAAAAGCGATTGGATGAAAAAAACGACAAAAATAAGTTGTTTATAAATAACAGCATAGTTGTTACCGTTAATACTGTTGGAATACCCGGTGGTTAAAACACAGTAATACGCGTTGTGCACAGTAGCACACGGTATTGCACCAATTATTGATTCTTATATAAGAAGGCACTACTCAATAATTGTTACAGTAATTACTGTTCAATATTGTATTTTATTGATTCAATAATTGCTGCGTTGATATTTTATATTACTGTTGTTTTAATAATTGTCACTACACAGTATTTTTTATTATCGGAATAATAATTCATATTATCTGAATAATATTATTAGATAACATTATTGACAATGTCTAGAAAGTTCTGTCTAAGGAGAGGTTTGGTCATCTAATTGCGCGCCAGTAAGGAGAGATCCTTATTGGAAAGCCCCCTCTTCCCTGGGAACGGCCTGGTTGCCAGTACTGTGGTTCTGTAATATTATTTGTGTATAATTAATTATTGATTTATATAATGAGAAAAATAGTGATTTTATGTGGATATAGATGGAGAAAATTTTTAATGTGACAATTGTTGAAAATTAATATTTTATCTTTTTCTGATAAAATAATTCATTTAAATATATTATTTTAATAATATATTGATGGTGATATTTTTACAATAAATATGGGATATATGAGTATATGAGGAGGAAAAGTATTTTTGTGGCATTAAATGATTAACACATGTTTTGTGTGTTGGTGGACACAATTCTTGACCGAAAATTTATTATTGACTGTAAATTCGTCCGTTTATGGATTTCGGTCAAATTCTGTTTGGAATTTGGAAAAACTTTCTTCTGCAAAGTTGTAGAGAATTGAATTTCCTATAAAAACTCGCGAGATTCGAATTTTCTGACAAAAGGGCTATTTATTATGAATTATTAAAGTTTCGAAGTTCCGAAATAATTGATTTTTGAGAGTTTTAGTTAATTATTTTGAGAAAAACGTTTTTTGTATTTTTTTGGACATCATAAACATGTGCAAGGTGGCTGATTTCAGATTTTCTAAGGTGGGCTTGAAAATATATATATATATATATATATATATATATATATATATATATATATTATATTAAATTTTCTAAGCATTTTCCTATAAATAGGGTGCTTAGGTTAGAATTGAAAATCACACCAGAAACATAAGTTTCTCTCTCTTTCTCTCTCTATACTAGTGAGCGTATTCTTGTGAGTATTCTAATACTTTGAGTATTGCTATACGGTGCAAGTTCAAGTCATAACATATATCCGGTGTTTCAACTAGAAGTACTGTTTTTGCTGAGGTAAGGGATGTTATTTCTTCTTAAATGATATTATTTTCTTCAATATCATTATGCCGAAGTATTGATCTGAACTTTTTATCAAATTTAGAACTTTTCATGTCGGGGTTACTATTCATGAGTTACTATTCACGAGTTACTATTCACCGAAAAATAAAATTTTCTTCTTTTCGTCCAAAATATCTATTCTGGATACTAGCTTTGATTGTATCCATGTTTTGATCATTCTTGAATTTTACTCCACTATGATTATTTATGAGGTATTTTTGGACATGGAATAGCTGAAATACGAATCCTTAATATTTATTAATTTGTTTCACTGGATTCGTTTCCTTAAAAATATTTTTCATCATCCTCAGTCCTAAATGATGATATAAATGAATATATTTGGCCTGTAGTGCAAAGATTAATGATTTCTGATGAATATCTTTGGCCCGTAGTGCAAAGATGAACAGGTGTTGAGGTGAACATGACCAACTGATGAATATCTTTGGCCTGTAGTGCAAAGATGACTATTTGATTCAAGATATTTATTGATTGATATTACAGGGATAAAATGTTGATGATGGGCTTTTAAATTCATAGATAATCGTAGATTTCATTTTCTACGTAACTTTTCTATGAATTATTATTTTCCGCTGCGAATATTGATTTAAAACTTGTTGTCTATTGTATTCTATTAAATTTTTCCCTGTTGAAGACTAACGATAATTTGTTGTATATTATCTTAGTCATAATATTCTTTACTGGGCTAGTTGAGCTCACCCTTTTCCTTGTTGTTCCATTTTCTTCTCAGGAGGCGAGAATGTAGCAAGTACTAGTCGGGGTATGGAATGAAGGTTCTAGGAAGTTGTTTTAGTAGTCCTCACCATTTTTTTATAAAATATTGTACCAATAATTGTAATGAGAACTTATTTGAGTGTGGATATTGTCTAGATGACAATATTTGTATTTACACTCACAGTTTTTATGTTGTATTAATAAAGTTGTAGTTATTTTTGTACCATGTATTTGGCGACTCAAAATAGGTTGGATGGAATGGACCTATTTTGGGGGCGTCACAGTTGGTATCAGAGCTTAGGGATATGATCTCTGGCGGAGATCGGAGAATAGAACTAGGAGGGGAGAGACGAGTAAATCCTTCGCTAGTGTGTCCTACCTAAGCTTATTTGTTGGTCGGTCATAATATAGGGATATTATGTGATTTGTTAATTTGTTAAATTAACCCTTGTTTTATGGCAGTATTTGAGAATGTCGACTGAGAATGCTAATAGTGGAGTAAATGAAACCATGGAGACACATGTACTCACCAACGAGGAGAACGTGCAACAGGCTGGCAATATTCCTCCTGTGAACAATACCACTGAGCAGACGGTGAACGATGAGATGTTTAGAAGCTTTTTGCGATTCATGCAAAACCAGACGAAGGAGATTCCTTGTAAGACCCCGAATTTTATGAAATAAAAGTATTCAATTTTTCTTATAATTACTATTCAGTAAATGGTTAAATTGATAAAAGTTTAAAATTATGGGTGAAATGTGAATTTTTTTCAAAATAAGCAAGTGGTTATAAAATAATCATTGTTGTCGGGGAATATTCGTTTGGTCGTGGAATATTCTTTCTGTCGGAGAATATTCGTACGACGGCGCAGCTATTTGTGGGCCCCATAACGAATAACTGTCGGGTGAAGGAAAACGACAAATTTGAGTTTTTACAAATAATGGCGTAGTTGTTATCGTTAACACTGTTGGAATACCCGGTGGTTAAAATACAGTAATACGCGTTATTGCACAGTAGCACACGGTATTGCACAGTATTTTTGAAATTATTGATTCTTACGTAAGAAGGCACTACTCAAGAATTGTTACAGTAATTACTGTTCAATATTTTATTTTATTGATTCAATAATTGCTACGTTGAAATTTTGTATTATTGTTGTTCAATAATTGTTGCTGCACAGTATTTCCCATTATCAGATCAATAATTCATATTATTTGAATAGTATTATTAGATAGCATTATTGGCAATGTCTAGAAAGTTCTGTCTAAGGAGAGGTTTGGTCATCTAATTGCGCGCCAGTAAGGAAAAATCCTTATTGGAAAGCCCCCTCTTTCCTGGGAACGGCCTGGTTGTCATAAATGTGATTCTGTAATATTATTTGTGAATAATTAATTATTGATTCATATGATAAGAAAATATTTATATTATGTGGATATAAATGAGGGATATATTTTTGTGGTTAAAAATGAAGGAGTTAATGTTGAGATTTTTATCCGTATTTTTGTCGGAATGGAGGTATTAAAAATCAGGGTTTTTGAGATATTTTGCGGGGGTTATAATTTTTAATCCGACCGTTGGATCGTGGTAATTTTTGGATATGTTATACATATATAAGTTGAGTATATGTCCATAAATTTTGAACCGTTAAAAATGAACGTATGATTTGTTATGAATTTTAAGAGGTGGCTGATTCGGAAATCAGGTTATAAATCATTTTTGGTGGAAAATTCTAGAATTGGTGGGCCCCACTTGTGGTTGGTGAAGAAATGTGCTGAATTATATTTCAAATGTGGTGGGTGGGAATAGTAGCAGGTAAAGCCATCAGGTTGCAGGTCAAACCTACCAAAATTTTCCTATAAATAGAGGGCTAAGTTAGAATTGAAAATCACACCAGAAACAAGTTTTCTCTCTTTCTCTCTCTAGATTATTGAGTGTATTTTGTGAGTATTTAGATACTCTGTGAGTTTCTATTCATCAGTGCAAGTTTCCTTCAGCCTTATACCGATCAGAAGTACTGCTCTTTTGAGGTAAGGGATAGTAAGGGATAGTAATGGATTTTAAGGGTTGTTATGATTTTCAGTTTCGTAATTTTTCTGATCTTCAAAAATTATGGAAAAATTTGAAATGATATTTTGATGAGTTTTATTGATTGTGTCCAAAAATGGTGATTTTTGGATGTATAGATTAAGAGTTATGAATCTTACGGGAAAAGACTATTTTAAAAGTAACCGCTTATAATTCCTTGTGGTTAACTCCAAAATTGATGAAATTTTTATTGGGAGTATATGTGTATGATAGAAGTATACTCTGTAAATTTCAGAATTTTTGGACAAAAGTACAATTTTTGATAAATGTCTAAATATTCGGTGGTTTTGGCCATATGAAAAATAGTAAATGAGTTTTAAAAATTCTGAGAAAAATATATGTTCAATATGGGACTATATTATGCTAAATCCCAGAAAAGAAATATTTTTGGAACTGATTTGGTATTTTTCATGAAAATGGACTAGTTATGAGTAAATGAATTAAATATGTTATGTGAAGTAAGAAAATTGGAAAATAGGATTTTATGGCTTGAGAATCCTATATGAGGTATATGCAGATTTTTGATGAGGGTTTTGATTATTGGTGATAAAATCTTATGAGTTTGGTATTTTAGAATGATTAAATGCATTATTTAGTAAAGTGTAAACAATTTAAATAAATTGTTTATAAGCTTAAGAAAAATTATTCTTTCAATATCATTATACCGAAATACTGGTATGGATTTTATTGTGGAATTTCTACCTTTTTGTGTCGAGTTACTATTCATGAGTTACTATTCACGAGTTACTATTCACGATAAAAATTGGTTTCTTTTTCTAACCAAATTATAGTTGAGTTATGAATATTACTCTTGAGATTAAAACTATGTATTGATTATATTGATTTTATTATCATATATAACATTTTTATAACCCTGATGTTGAAATTCTCTTTCACTAGAGTGTAAAGATGGGTAGATTATTGGTATGATCATGACTAGGGTTCTCTTTGGCCTGTAGTGCAAAGTTGAATTGTGACTGGTATGATCATGACCATTGAATTTATAAGTGAATATCTTTAGCTTAAGTGCAAAGGTGAATTGATCTACATGGTTATAATTATTGTTTATATAAATTCTGAAATGATTATATATTTCGTTGAGATATTAATATCTTTGGCCCGTAGTGCAAAGATGACATGTTGTTGAATATCTTTGGCCAGTAGTGCAAAGATGAACAGATGTTGAGATAAACATGACCAACTGGTGATACAAATGAATATCTTTGGACGTAGTGCAAAGATGAAGTTATTAGTATGATTATGAACATGAAATGTGATTTGGTGTAACCATGATCTGTGATGTTTCAGGTAAAGATAGTTGATGAAAATTATCTTCGTCCTGGATGAGAAGAGAAATTCGGAACTACAGTTATGATTATGAGTTATTTATATGATTGTGGACCAGAACTGTTGATTGATGTTACAAGGATAAAACATTGTTGGTGGATTTTTAATATGGAGAAGATAATAGACTTTATAGTCCATTTGACTCTTCTAATGGATTGCTCGTTCCGCTGCAACTATGGTTAAAATTTTTATCATTTACCATATGTTCTAAATCTCTGATTTATTATTGATGAAGGCTATTGATAATTTAATTATCTTTAGTCATGATATTCTTTACTGAGCTAGTTGTGCTCACCCTTTTGCTTCACAATTCCTTTCAGGTAATAAGGGTGTAGCTGGGTCGAGCGAGGGTAACAAGGGAATAGAACGGTGGTCATCATTTAGTAGTTATATTTGGTGAAGAAAATAGGGTGAGGCGAACCCAACGTTAGAAGGGTGTTTTGCCACTATAATACAAGATGTCTAACGACATACAACCTCGTGTCATCATAAGACATGATTGTGCACATCCGCTTGCCGAGTATATCTACAAGCACTACCTATATAATCTTGGTGTTTGTTTGAAGTATAATTCTCAGTTAGATACAGTGGAGATAATGATAAGTCAAGAGAAGACTCACCATTGGGAAGAATATGATAGTAATCTTCTCGTTTTTCTTTGGGGTCTATTGGGTCAACCAAGGATAATTCTGTGGCCATATGATATCTATCATAACCTAGACGCGTGGCCTCCCATGTACGAAGGTTTCCTTGAGCACTTTCCAAAGATTCTAATTTCTAAAACAGTTTTTGACTATACCTTTATGTAAGGTGTTATTGTGAGGTGATGTCCACGATTGGAACATGAGTCACATTTGGTATATATTTGTATCCAAACTCACAGCATATGTGTTGTTGTATTTTGTACGACAATTGTTGTAATAAAGTTGTAGTTGTTTTTTGTACCATGTATTTGACGACTCAGAATGGGTTGGGTGGAATGGACCTATTTTGGGGTTGTCACAGGTGGTATCAGAGCTTAGAGATATGATCTCTGGCGGAGATCGGGAAATATAACTAGGAGGGGAGAGATGAGTAAATCCTTCGCTAGTGTGTCCTACCTAAGCTTATTTGTTGGTCAGTCATAATATCGGGATATTATGTGATATATTAATTTGTTAAATTAACCCTTGTTTTGAAGCTGTATTCTAGAATGATATTTGAAATACAGGAGATGAGCAATGGAGAAATTATGATGGCAGGGAAGATGGAATCTAAAATGAAAGGAAGGTATTCTCAATTCTTTGAAATACCAGGTACGTAAATTTCGGGGATGAAATTTCATAAGGAGGGGAGATTGTAAGACCCCGAATTTTATGAAATAAAAGTATTCAATTTTTCTTATAATTACTATTCAGTAAATGGTTAAATTGATAAAAGTTTAAAGTTATGGGTGAAATGTGAATTTTTTTCAAAATAAGCAAGTGGTTATAAAATAATCATTGTTGTCGGGGAATATTCGTTTGGTCGTGGAATATTCTTTCTGTCGGAGAATATTCGTACGACGGCGCAGCTATTTGTGGGCCCCATAACGAATAACTGTCGGGTGAAGGAAAACGACAAATTTGAGTTTTTACAAATAACGGCGTAGTTGTTACCGTTAACACTGTTGGAATACCCGGTGGTTAAAATACAGTAATACGCGTTATTGCACAGTAGCACACGGTATTGCACAGTATTTTTGAAATTATTGATTCTTACGTAAGAAGGCACTACTCAATAATTGTTACAGTAATTACTGTTCAATATTTTATTTTATTGATTCAATAATTGCTACGTTGAAATTTTGTATTATTGTTGTTCAATAATTGTTGCTGCACAGTATTTCTCATTATCAGATCAATAATTCATATTATTTGAATAGTATTATTAGATAGCATTATTGGCAATGTCTAGAAAGTTCTGTCTAAGGAGAGGTTTGGTCATCTAATTGCGCGCCAGTAAGGAGAAATCCTTATTGGAAAGCCCCCTCTTTCCTGGGAACGGCCTGGTTGTCATAAATGTGATTCTGTAATATTATTTGTGAATAATTAATTATTGATTCATATGATAAGAAAATATTTATATTATGTGGATATAAATGAGGGATATATTTTTGTGGTTAAAAATGAAGGAGTTAATGTTGAGATTTTTATCCGTATTTTTGTCGGAATGGAGGTATTAAAAATCAGGGTTTTTGAGATATTTTGCGGGGGTTATAATTTTTAATCCGACCGTTGGATCGTGGTAATTTTTGGATATGTTATACATATATAAGTTGAGTATATGTCCACAAATTTTGAACCGTTAAAAATGAACGTATGATTTGTTATGAATTTTAAGAGGTGGCTGATTCGGAAATCAGGTTATAAATCATTTTTGGTGGAAAATTCTAGAATTGGTGGGCCCCACTTGTGGTTGGTGAAGAAATGTGCTGAATTATATTTCAAATGTGGTGGGTGGGAATAGTAGCAGGTAAAGCCATCAGGTTGCAGGTCAAACCTACCAAAATTTTCCTATAAATAGAGGGCTAAGTTAGAATTGAAAATCACACCAGAAACAAGTTTTCTCTCTTTCTCTCTCTAGATTATTGAGTGTATTTTGTGAGTATTTAGATACTCTGTGAGTTTCTATTCATCAGTGCAAGTTTCCTTCAGCCTTATACCGATCAGAAGTACTGCTCTTTTGAGGTAAGGGATAGTAAGGGATAGTAATGGATTTTAAGGGTTGTTATGATTTTCAGTTTCGTAATTTTTCTGATCTTCAAAAATTATGGAAAAATTTGAAATGATATTTTGATGAGTTTTATTGATTGTGTCCAAAAATGGTGATTTTTGGATGTATAGATTAAGAGTTATGAATTTTACGAGAAAAGACTATTTTAAAAGTAACCGCTTATAATTCCTTGTGGTTAACTCCAAAATTGATGAAATTTTTATTGGGAGTACATGTATATGATAGAAGTATACTCTGTAAATTTCAGAATTTTTGGACAAAAGTACAATTTTTGATAAATGTCTAAATATTCGGGTTTTGGCCATATGAAAAATAGTAAATGACTTTTAAAAATTCTGAGAAAAATATATGTTCAATATGGGACTATATTATGCTAAATCCCAGAAAAGAAATATTTTTGGAACTGATTTGGTATTTTTCATGAAAATGGTCTAGTTATGAGTAAATGAATTAAATATGTTATGTGAAGTAAGAAAATTGGAAAATAGGATTTTATGGCTTGAGAATCCTATATGAGGTATATGCAGATTTTTGATGAGGGTTTTGATTATTGGTGATAAAATCTTATGAGTTTGGTATTTTAGAATGATTAAATGCATTATTTAGTAAAGTGTAAACAATTTAAATAAATTGTTTATAAGCTTAAGAAAAATTATTCTTTCAATATCATTATACCGAAATATTGGTATGGATTTTATTGTGGAATTTCTACCTTTTTGTGTCGAGTTACTATTCATGAGTTACTATTCACGAGTTACTATTCACGATAAAAATTGGTTTCTTTTTCTAACCAAATTATAGTTGAGTTATGAATATTACTCTTGAGATTAAAACTATGTATTGATTATATTGATTTTATTATCATATATAACATTTTTATAACCCTGATGTTGAAATTCTCTTTCACTAGAGTGTAAAGATGGGTAGATTATTGGTATGATCATGACTAGGGTTCTCTTTGGCCTGTAGTGCAAAGTTGAATTGTGACTGGTATGATCATGACCATTGAATTTATAAGTGAATATCTTTAGCTTAAGTGCAAAGGTGAATTGATCAACATGGTTATAATTATTGTTTATATAAATTCTGAAATGATTATATATTTCTTTGAGATATTAATATCTTTGGCCTGTAGTGCAAAGATGACATGTTGTTGAATATCTTTGGCCAGTAGTGCAAAGATGAACAGATGTTGAGATAAACATGACCAACTGGTGATACAAATGAATATCTTTGGACGTAGTGCAAAGATGAAGTTATTAGTATGATTATGAACATGAAATGTGATTTGGTGTAACCATGATCTTTGATGTTTCAGGTAAAGATAGTTGATGAAAATTATCTTCGTCCTGGATGAGAAGAGAAATTCGGAACTACAGTTATGATTATGAGTTATTTATATGATTGTGGACCAGAACTGTTGATTGATGTTACAAGGATAAAACATTGTTGGTGGATTTTTAACATGGAGAAGATAATAGACTTTATAGTCCATTTGACTCTTCTAATGGATTGCTCGTTCCGCTGCAACTATGGTTGAAATTTTTATCATTTACCATATGTTCTAAATCTCTGATTTATTATTGATGAAGGCTATTGATAATTTAATTATCTTTAGTCATGATATTCTTTACTGAGCTAGTTGTGCTCACCCTTTTGCTTCACAATTCCTTTCAGGTAATAAGAGTGTAGCTGGGTCGAGCGAGGGTAACAAGGGAATAGAACGGTGGTCATCATTTAGTAGTTATATTTGGTGAAGAAAATAGGGTGAGGCGAACCCAACGTTGGAAGGGTGTTTTGCCACTATCATACAAGATGTCTAACGACATACAACCTCGTGTCATCATAAGACAGGGTTGTGCTCATCCACTTGCTGAGTATATCTACAAGCACTACCTATATAATCTTGGTGTTTGTTTGAAGTATAATTCTCAATTAGAGACAGTGGAGATAATGATAAGTCAAGAGAAGACTCACCATTGGGAAGAATATGATAGTAATCTTCTCGTTTTTCTTTGGGGTCTATTGGGTCAACCAAGGATAATTCTGTGGCCATATGATATCTATCATAACCTAGACGCGTGGCCTCCCATGTACGAAGGTTTCCTTGAGCACTTCCCAAAGATTCTAATTTCTAAAACAGTTTTTGACTATACCTTTATGTAAGGTGTTATTGTGAGGTGATGTCCACGATTGGAACATGAGTCACATTTGGTATATATTTGTATCCAAACTCACAGCATATGTGTTGTTGTATTTTGTACGACAATTGTTGTAATAAAGTTGTAGTTGTTTTCTGTACCATGTATTTGACGACTCAGAATGGGTTGGGTGGAATGGACCTATTTTGGGGTTGTCACAGGTGGTATCAGAGCTTAGAGATATGATCTCTGGCGGAGATCGGGAAATATAACTAGGAGGGGAGAGATGAGTAAATCCTTCGCTAGTGTGTCCTACCTAAGCTTATTTGTTGGTCAGTCATAATATCGGGATATTATGTGATATATTAATTTGTTAAATTAACCCTTGTTTTGAAGCTGTATTCTAGAATGATATTTGAAATACAGGAGATGAGCAATGGAGAAATTATGATGACAGGGAAGATGGAATCTAAAATGAAAGGAAGGTATTCTCAATTCTTTGAAATACCAGGTACGTAAATTTCGGGGACGAAATTTCATAAGGAGGGGAGATTGTAAGACCCCGAATTTTATGAAATAAAAGTATTCAATTTTTCTTATAATTACTATTCAGTAAATGGTTAAATTGATAAAAGTTTAAAGTTATGGGTGAAATGTGAATTTTTTTTCAAAATAAGCAAGTGGTTATAAAATAATCATTGTTGTCGGGGAATATTCGTTTGGTCGTGGAATATTCTTTCTGTCGGAGAATATTCGTACGACGGCGCAGCTATTTGTGGGCCCCATAACGAATAACTGTCGGGTGAAGGAAAATGACAAATTTGAGTTTTTACAAATAACGGCGTAGTTGTTACCGTTAACACTGTTGGAATACCCGGTGGTTAAAATACAGTAATACGCGTTATTGCACAGTAGCACACGGTATTGCACAGTATTTTTGAAATTATTGATTCTTACGTAAGAAGGCACTACTCAATAATTGTTACAGTAATTACTGTTCAATATTTTATTTTATTGATTCAATAATTGCTACGTTGAAATTTTGTATTATTGTTGTTCAATAATTGTTGCTGCACAGTATTTCTCATTATCAGATCAATAATTCATATTATTTGAATAGTATTATTAGATAGCATTATTGGCAATGTCTAGAAAGTTCTGTCTAAGGAGAGGTTTGGTCATCTAATTGCGCGCCAGTAAGGAGAAATCCTTATTGGAAAGCCCCCTCTTTCCTGGGAACGGCCTGGTTGTCATAAATGTGATTCTGTAATATTATTTGTGAATAATTAATTATTGATTCATATGATAAGAAAATATTTATTTTATGTGGATATAAATGAGGGATATATTTTTGTGGTTAAAAATGAAGGAGTTAATGTTGAGATTTTTATCCGTATTTTTGTCGGAATGGAGGTATTAAAAATCAGGGTTTTTGAGATATTTTGCGGGGGTTATAATTTTTAATCCGACCGTTGGATCGTGGTAATTTTTGGATATGTTATACATATATAAGTTGAGTATATGTCCATAAATTTTGAACCGTTAAAAATGAACGTATGATTTGTTATGAATTTTAAGAGGTGGCTGATTCGGAAATCAGGTTATAAATCATTTTTGGTGGAAAATTCTAGAATTGGTGGGCCCCACTTGTGGTTGGTGAAGAAATGTGCTGAATTATATTTCAAATGTGGTGGGTGGGAATAGTAGCAGGTAAAGCCATCAGGTTGCAGGTCAAACCTACCAAAATTTTCCTATAAATAGAGGGCTAAGTTAGAATTGAAAATCACACCAGAAACATAAGTTTTCTCTCTTTCTCTCTCTAGATTATTGAGTGTATTTTGTGAGTATTTAGATACTTGTGAGTTTCTATTCATCAGTGCAAGTTTCCTTCAGCCTTATACCGATCAGAAGTACTGCTCTTTTGAGGTAAGGGATAGTAAGGGATAGTAATGGATTTTAAGGGTTGTTATGATTTTCAGTTTCGTAATTTTTCTGATCTTCAAAAATTCTGGAAAAATTTGAAATGATATTTTGATGAGTTTTATTGATTGTGTCCAAAAATGGTGATTTTTGGATGTATAGATTAAGAGTTATGAATTTTACGGGAAAAGACTATTTTAAAAGTAACCGCTTATAATTCCTTGTGGTTAACTCCAAAATTGATGAAATTTTTATTGGGAGTACATGTGTATGATAGAAGTATACTCTGTAAATTTCAGAATTTTTGGACAAAAGTACAATTTTTGATAAATGTCTAAATATTCGGTGGTTTTGGCCATATGAAAAATAGTAAATGACTTTTAAAAATTCTGAGAAAAATATATGTTCAATATGGGACTATATTATGCTAAATCCCAGAAAAGAAATATTTTTGGAACTGATTTGGTATTTTTCATGAAAATGGACTAGTTATGAGTAAATGAATTAAATATGTTATGTGAAGTAAGAAAATTGGAAAATAGGATTTTATGGCTTGAGAATCCTATATGAGGTATATGCAGATTTTTGATGAGGGTTTTGATTATTGGTGATAAAATCTTATGAGTTTGGTATTTTAGATGATTAAATGCATTATTTAGTAAAGTGTAAACAATTTAAATAAATTGTTTATAAGCTTAAGAAAATTATTCTTTCAATATCATTATACCGAAATACTGGTATGGATTTTATTGTGAAATTTCTACCTTTTTGTGTCGAGTTACTATTCATGAGTTACTATTCACGAGTTACTATTCACGATAAAAATTGGTTTCTTTTTCTAACCAAATTATAGTTGAGTTATGAATATTACTCTTGAGATTAAAACTATGTATTGATTATATTGATTTTATTATCATATATAACATTTTTATAACCCTGATGTTGAAATTCTCTTTCACTAGAGTGTAAAGATGGGTAGATTATTGGTATGATCATGACTAGGGTTCTCTTTGGCCTGTAGTGCAAAGTTGAATTGTGACTGGTATGATCATGACCATTGAATTTATAATTGAATATCTTTAGCTTAAGTGCAAAGGTGAATTGATCTACATGGTTATAATTATTGTTTATATAAATTCTGAAATGATTATATATTTCGTTGAGATATTAATATCTTTGGCCCGTAGTGCAAAGATGACATGTTGTTGAATATCTTTGGCCAGTAGTGCAAAGATGAACAGATGTTGAGATAAACATGACCAACTGGTGATACAAATGAATATCTTTGGACGTAGTGCAAAGATGAAGTTATTAGTATGATTATGAACATGAAATGTGATTTGGTGTAACCATGATCTGTGATGTTTCAGGTAAAGATAGTTGATGAAAATTATCTTCGTCCTGGATGAGAAGAGAAATTCGGAACTACAGTTATGATTATGAGTTATTTATATGATTGTGGACCAGAACTGTTGATTGATGTTACAAGGATAAAACATTGTTGGTGGATTTTTAATATGGAGAAGATAATAGACTTTATAGTCCATTTGACTCTTCTAATGGATTGCTCGTTCCGCTGCAACTATGGTTAAAATTTTTATCATTTACCATATGTTCTAAATCTCTGATTTATTATTGATGAAGGCTATTGATAATTTAATTATCTTTAGTCATGATATTCTTTACTGAGCTAGTTGTGCTCACCCTTTTGCTTCACAATTCCTTTCAGGTAATAAGGGTGTAGCTGGGTCGAGCGAGGGTAATAAGGGAATAGAACGGTGGTCATCATTTAGTAGTTATATTTGGTGAAGAAAATAGGGTGAGGCGAACCCAACGTTAGAAGGGTGTTTTGCCACTATAATACAAGATGTCTAACGACATACAACCTCGTGTCATCATAAGACATGATTGTGCACATCCGCTTGCCGAGTATATCTACAAGCACTACCTATATAATCTTGGTGTTTGTTTGAAGTATAATTCTCAGTTAGATACAGTGGAGATAATGATAAGTCAAGAGAAGACTCACCATTGGGAAGAATATGATAGTAATCTTCTCGTTTTTCTTTGGGGTCTATTGGGTCAACCAAGGATAATTCTGTGGCCATATGATATCTATCATAACCTAGACGCGTGGCCTCCCATGTACGAAGGTTTCCTTGAGCACTTCCCAAAGATTCTAATTTCTAAAACAGTTTTTGACTATACCTTTATGTAAGGTGTTATTGTGAGGTGATGTCCACGGTTGAAACATGAGTCACATTTGGTATATATTTGTATCCAAACTCACAGCATATGTGTTGTTGTATTTTGCACGACAATTGTTGTAATAAAGTTGTAGTTATTTTCTGTACCATGTATTTGACGACTCAGAATGGGTTGGGTGGAATGGACCTATTTTGGGGTTGTCACATTCCTGTTCAAAATATAGGAAGAAACAATGGCAACGCACAGCTGGTCACAGCCAAGCAGTTCAAAGAGTTGAGACCACCAGAATTCTGGGAAAAGCCGGATCCGATTAAGGCGAAGACATGGGTCAAGCAAATTACCAAGGTATTTGATGTCTTGGGATGCACGGAGGAACAGAAGGTTCCATTCGCCACCTTTATGTTTCGTGGCGAGGCAGACTACTGGTGGGAATCTGTGAAGCGTATCCATCCAGCCGCACTCAGCATGTCTTGGGAGATATTTCAGAAGCTATTCAATGACAAGTACTTTCCTGAAAGTATTCGTCATATGAAGGAGGTAGAGTTTATTAGACTGGAGCAGAATAACATGACGGTGTCCCAGTACGAGGCGAAGTTTGCAGAGTTGTCCAGGTTTGCACCTCATTTGGTGGAGAATGAGGAACGTATGACGCGGATGTTTCTGAGAGGTTTGAAACCCGGCATACGTCAATATCTCATTTCTCATAAATTTTCTCTCTATTCAGATGTTGTCAACAGGGCTCAATTATTAGAGCGAGATAACGAGTACGGTCAACCGAGGGACCACAACCAGGATCATATCGGTGATAACAGTCATCAGAACAATGATAACCAGCGGAGAAAGAAAAATACAGACAAGAACGGCAACCACTCTGGTGGTAATCGTGGCTATGAAAATAGAAGAAGCGAGTCGGGAGGAGATTTTAAAAAGAGGAGATTCAACAATGACAATACGAAGACGTCAGCACCAGCAGCAACTGGTTCCAAGGGAGGAGAACGACCACCGGTCATATACTATAAATGTGGAAAAGAGGGACATATCAGCCCAAACTGTCCACAACAGTTCAAGGTATGCTATAATTGTGGAAAGGAAGGACATATCGCTCGAGATTGTACGGTAGCGAAACCAAGTTCAGCGGGGACGGTGACTCAAAAGGCTGTCCCAGAAAAGTCAAAGTCAACGGTTCCTGGAAGAGCGTTTGTCGTGACTGGTCAACATGCGAGGAACCCAAATGAGGTGATCACGGGTAAACTAATCATAAATTTATGTGAAGTTTATACCTTACTAGATACCGGTGCTACCCATTCATTTATTTTTCCTGCTTGTGCTCAACGTTTAAACTTGACTCCGGAGAAATTAGACTTTGATTTATCCGTTGAGACTCCGTTAGGGGAAACTTTCATCACATCTACTGTTTATAAATCTTGTTTGATCCAAGTTGGTACCATCACCTTACTTGTTGACCTTATCTCTTTAAAGATACTTGCATTTAACGTGATTTTAGGAATTGATTGGTTAACTACTCATCATGCCAAAATTGATTGTTTTCGTAAGGTGATTAGTTTTCATATTCCTAATCAACCTGTTGTTCGAATTCAAGCAACAAAGCCATTAAAATCAATCACGGTCATATCAAGTCATAAAGCCATTCGTTTATTGAAAAACGGATGTCAAGCTTTCTTAGCCCATGTTATGGATTTGAATAAAGACACGTCAAATTTGAATAATATTCCTGTTGTTAGCAACTTTCCTGACGTATTTCCTGAAGAACTTTCCGGTCTACCCCCGGAACGTGAAGTTGAATTCTTTATTGATCTTGAACCTGGTACAAAGCCTATTTCTAAAATCCCATATCGAATGGCTCCTATTGAACTTCAGGAGTTAAAGGTCCAACTACAAGAGTTATTGGACATCGGTTTCATTCGTCCTAGTACATCTCCTTGGGGTGCTCCTGTTTTATTTGTAAAGAAGAAAGACGGGAGTATGCGACTTTGTATCGATTACCGGGAATTAAACCAGGTCACTATCAAGAATAGGTATCCGCTACCTCGTATTAATGACCTGTTTGACCAGTTACAATGAGCACAATTCTTTTCAAAAATCGATCTTCGTTCTGGATATCATCAGCTGAAGGTTAAAACTGAGGATATTCCGAAGACTGCCTTTAGAACTCGGTACGGGCATTATGAATTCTTAGTCATGTCTTTTGGATTGACTAATGCTCCTGCGGCTTTCATGGATATGATGAATCGAGTATTCAAGGATTATTTGGATCAGTTCGTTGTTGTCTTTATTGATGACATCCTCATATATTCCAAAAGCCGTGAAGATCATGAGCACCATTTGAAGCTGGTACTCCAAAGGCTGCGTGAAAACAAGTTATATGCTAAGTTAAAGAAATGCGAGTTCTGGCTTGAGGAAGTAGCATTCCTAGGGCACGTGGTGTCGAAACATGGAGTATCTGTGGACCCGGCGAAGATTGAAGCAATACAAAGCTGGGAGCAACCGAAGACGGTGACCGATGTACATAGTTTTCTAGGCTTAGCTGGTTATTATCGGAGATTCGTAGAAGGGTTTTCTCGAATCGCTACCCCGTTAACTCAGCTGACTCGGAAGGATATCAAATTCGTATGGAGCGAAGAATGCGAGAAGAGTTTCCAAGAGCTTAAGAGGAGACTCATTTCGGCACCTGTTCTGACAATACCATCTGGTTCGGATGGATTTGTTATCTACAGCGATGCTTCAGGTGGTTAGGATGTGTTCTCATGCAACGTGGAAAAGTCATAGCCTATGCCTCGCGACAACTTAAAGAATATGAGAGGAATTATCCTACTCATGATTTAGAGTTGGCAGCAGTCGTTTTCGCGCTAAAGATCTGGAGGCACTATCTATATGGGGAGAAGGTGGAGATATATTCAGACCATAAAAGCCTCAAATATTTCTTCACTCAAAAAGAACTCAACATGCGGCAACGACGTTGGCTCGAGCTGTTGAAAGATTACGACCACACTATTCAATACCATCTTGGAAAAGCAAACGTGGTAGCTGACGCGTTGAGTAGAAGATCATATGCAGGAATGAGTGCGATGATGTCAAGTATACGCGTAGAACCAACTTTAATCGATAAAGTTAAAGTTGCTCAAGCTACAGACCCGGAGCTGATGCGTATGAAGAAGAAAGTGCAAGAAGGTGTTATTCCAGAAGCAAGAATCGATGAAGAAGGAATACTTCGAGTCCACTCCAGACTTTGTGTTCCTAACGATTCTGATTTGAAGTACAAGATCATGATGGAGGCACACAATACACCATTTGCAATCCATCCTGGAAGTACTAAAATGTATCGTGATCTTCGACATACATTTTGGTGGAACAATATGAAGAGAGAGATTACAAAGTTTATCTCGAGGTGTTTAACTTGTCAACGTGTAAAGGCGGATCATCAAGTACCAAAGGGTCCATTGCAACCACTTGAGATTCCGAAATGGAAGTGGGAACACATTACCATGGATTTCGTTACGGGTCTTCCCACGGTTTCTCAAGGCATAAATGTTATTTGGGTTATAGTTGATAGATTAACCAAGTCTGCTCATTTCTTGCCGATACGGGAGACTTATTCCCTTGAACGTCTTGCTAGTATGTACGTGAATGAGATTGTAAGGTTGCATGGCATGCCAGTATCCATAGTTTCGGATCGTGACCCAAGATTCACTTCAAGATTTTGGGTTAGCTTGTAAAAAGCTATGGGCACGGATTTACGGTTCAGTTCGGCATACCATCCTCAAACGGACGGGCAATCAGAGAGGACTATTCAAACTCTTGAAGATCTATTAAGACTTTGTGTCCTAGATTTCAAAGGAAGTTGGGATAAGTACCTACCATTGGTGGAATTCTCCTACAACAACAGTTATCAGGCAAGTATAGGTGTGGCTCCCTTTGAAGCATTGTATGGACGAAAGTGTCGCTCTCCAGTATGTTGGGATGAGGTGGGAGAAGCAACGTTGTTGGGACCAGAGTTGGTACGAATGACTACAGAGAAGATCCAAACGATTCGATAACGTATACAAATGGCACAGGATCGACAAAAGAGTTATGTGGATCTTCATCGAAAGGACGTGGAATTTGACATTGGGGATCATGTATTATTACGTGTAGCTCCATGGAAAGGAGTTACAAGATTTGGGAAGAGAGGAAAGCTCAATCCACGATTTATTGGTCCATTTCAGATTCTTGACCGAGTAGGAGATGTTTGGTCATCTAATTGCGCACCAGTAAGGAGAGATCCTTATTGGAAAGCCCCCTCTTTCCTGAGAACGGCCTGGTTGCCAGTACTGTGGTTCTGTAATATTATTTGTGTATAATTAATTATTAATTTATATAATGTGAAAAATAGTGATTTTATGTGGATATAGATGGAGAAAATTTTTAATGTGACAATTGTTGAAAATTAATATTTTATCTTTTTCTGATAAAATAATTCATTTAAATATATTATTTTAATAATATATTGATGGTGATATTTTTATAATAAATGTGGGATATATGAGTATATGAGGAGGAAAAGTATTTTTGTGGCATTAAATAATTAACACATGTTTTGTGTGTTGGTGGACACAATTCTTGATCGAAAATTTATTATTGACTGTAAAATCGTCCGTTTATAGATTTCGGTCAATTTCTGTTTGGAATTTGGAAAAATTTTCTTCTGCAAAGTTGTAGAGAATTGAATTTCCTATAAAAATACGCGAGATTCAAATTTTCTGACAAAAGGGCTATTTATTATGAATTATTGAAGTTCCGAAGTTCTGAAATAATTGATTTTTGGGAGTTTTTGTTAATTATTTTGAGAAAAACATTTTTTGTATTTTTTTGGACATCATAAACATGTGCAAGGTGGCTGATTTCAGATTTTCTAAGGTGGGCTTGAAAATTTATATATATATATATATATATATATATATATATTATATTAAATTTTCTGTTTTAGTGTTCTAAGTATTTTCCTATAAATAGGGTGCTTAGGTTAGAATTGAAAATCACACCAGAAACACAAGTTTCTCTCTCTTTCTCTCTCTATATTAGTGAGCATATTCTTGTGAGTATTCTAATACTTTGAGTATTGCTATACGGTGCAAGTTCAAGTCATAACATATATCCGGTGTTTCAACTAGAAGTACTGTTTTTGTTGAGGTAAGGGATGTTATTTCTTCTTAAATGATATTATTTTCTTCAATATCATTATGCCGAAGTATTGATCTGAACTTTTTATCAAATTTAAAACTTTTCATGTCGGGGTTACTATTCATGAGTTACTATTCATGAGTTACTATTCACGAGTTACTATTCACCGAAAAATAAAATTTTCTTCTTTTCGTTCAAAATATCTATTCTGGATACTAGCTTTGATTGTATCCATGTTTTGATCATTCTTGAATTTTACTCCACTATGATTATTTATGAGGTATTTTTGGACATGGAATAGCTGAAATACGAATCCTTAATATTTATTATTTTGTTTCACTGGATTCGTTTCCTTAAAAATATTTTTCATCATTCTCAGTCCTAAATGATGATATAAATGAATATCTTTGGCCTGTAGTGCAAAGATTAATGATTTCTGATGAATATCTTTGGCCCGTAGTGCAAAGATGAACATGTGTTGAGGTGAACATGACCTACTGATGAATATCTTTGGCCTGTAGTGCAAAGATGACTATATGATTCAAGATATTTATTGATTGATATTACAAGGATAAAATATTGATGATGGGCTTTTAAATTCATAGATAATCGTAGATTTCATTCTCTACGTAACTTTTCTATGAATTATTATTTTCCGCTGTGAATATTGATTTAAAACTTATTGTCTATTGTATTCTATTAAATTTTTCCTTGTTGAAGACTAACGATAATTTGTTGTATATTATCTTAGTCATAATATTTTTTACTGGGCTAGTTGAGC
Organism: Panax notoginseng; assembly: GCA_016801055.1. Lineage (NCBI taxonomy): Eukaryota > Viridiplantae > Streptophyta > Magnoliopsida > Apiales > Araliaceae > Panax > Panax notoginseng. The sequence goes on along the minus strand of CM029018.1, from coordinate 206,065,132 downwards.
TCACCCTTTTCCTTGTTGTTCCATTTTCTTCTCAGGAGGTGAGAATGTAGCAAGTACTAGTCGGGGTATGGAATGAAGGTTCTAGGAAGTTGTTTTAGTAGTCCTGACTATTTTTTTGTAAAATATTGTACCAATAATTGTAATGAGGACTTATTTGAGTGTGGATATTCTCAAGATGACAATATTTGTATTTACACTCACAGTTTTTATGTTGTATGTGACGCCCCCAAAATTAGGTATACATCACCCATCTTGGGTCGTCAGATACATATTACAGAATACAAATACAACTTAATAATACAACTGTCGTGTACAATACGACAAAATATAAACTGTGAGTTTGAATACAAATATTATCTTCTAGAGAGTATTCATACTCAAAAGGAGTCCTCATTACATTTATTTACACACCATTACATAGAATAGTGAGGACTACTAACTAATACTATCATTCGGACCATCACTCCGTTCCCCGACTTGCCCCAGCTACGTTCTCATTTCCTGAAGAGAACAGTGAAAGAAAGGGTGAGCTCAACTAGCCCAGTAAGAAATATTATGACTAAGATAATGCAAAATAAATTATCATTAGCCTTCAACAATGTTAAACTGATAAAATATAATAGACATCAAGTTTAACTGTAGCGGAACAAGCAATCCATTAAAAGAGTCAAGTAGAAAATAAACTCTACTATCTTTTATGATTTAAAAGATTTTCCAACACTTTGATCGCTGAGACTCAGCTTAATAAAATAATCCACATCATCGAATCACCCCTGCACTACGGCCAAGGATATTCGTATATTCATTAATGGTCATGATCATGCCAACAACTGTCCATCAATGCACTACGGGCCAATGAGGACTTTTACCACATCATTTGTAACATTACGGTCATGATTATACCGAATAATCCCTGGTCATAATCATACCAAGTCCATCTATGCACTACAGGCCACAGATGACTTTCAACATTTTATAAACATGAGGATGATGACAATGATATAAGAATTCAATAAAACAAGTTCAAGAATTAATTTATCCAAGAATTAACAACGTCCAAATTGTCAACATGATACTGCTTTGTGGAGTAAAATTCAAGAATACTTAGAAGAATATTTTCATGAAAAGATACTGGATGAACCGCAATTATCAAGGATATTCCACAAATTTCATGGAGTATAGAAGTCAAAACTTAACCAACTGAGTACAATAAAGAATGGAATAACAAAAGAAATCACCATGCATGCGATAGACCGCACAGACAGGTTATTCCAACAGAATAATAAATAATGGAACCAGGTCCGGCGTAAACGCACAGACAGGATATTCCGACAGAATAATAAATAATGGAACCAGGTCCGGTGTAAAACACACAGACAGGATATTCCGACAGAATAATAAATAATGGAACCAGGTCCGGTGTAAAACACACAGACAGGATGTTCCAACAGAATAATAATAAAAACGGAACCAGGTCCGGTGTAAAACACACAGACAGGATGTTCCAACAGAATAATAATAAAAACGGAACCAGGTCCGGTGTAAAACACACAGACAGGATGTTCCAACAGAATAATAGAAGAATGTCACCAAGTATAGGGTAGACCGCGTATACAGGTCATGTATAGGGTATGCCACTTTTACAGGTTATTCCAACAGAATAATAAAGAATGGAATAACAAAATTCTCTTCATGAATAAGAAAGAATAACACCCCTTACCGTTTTAAAGAAGAGCTGAAATAAGGAAGTAGTTAAGTAGCAGAATACTCTTCTTCTCTCTCTCTATAGTTTCTCTCTATAGTTTCTCTCTCTAGAGTTCAGTGAATTCGTAAGAAATAATGAAGGAATGAGCTGCTATTTATAGAAAAATAGAATGCATAGTAACTAATCCATGAACGGTCCAGATTGATTACTTTAATCTGACGGTCCATATTTAAAGAAAAATCTTTTAAATAAAATATAATATATTCTATTTATAGAATAACTTTAATAAAGTATTTTGTTTTATATAAAAAGATGTTTCTGTTTTATTACGTTAATAATACGAATAAAACAAAACGTCATTATCGCTAAATAATTCATATTATTAACTGACAATAATTGAATCAAACTGAGTGACTTCTCACATAAGCATTAATAATCAATACCGTGTGCTACTATGCAACCACACGTATTACTGTACTTTTACTACCGAGTAGTTCAACAGTAACAATGGTAAAATTTCCGCCGTTATTTTTAATAAAATATTTTTGTCGTTTTCTCAATCCGACAATAATTCCGTTGTGGGGTCCACCAATGATTGTGTCGTTGTACGAATATTCCCTGTTAAAACGAATATTCCCCGACCAATCGAATATTATATAACAACTTGCGTACTTTGCAAAATTTATAAATATTACCCACAACTATAACATTATATCAAATTAACTCCATAATATTCAAAAATGATATTTATAAAAAATTCATCTTTATTTATAAAAGTTGGGGTCTTACAACCTCCCCTTCTTATGAAATTTCGCCCTCGAAATTAGGGTACGTACCTGGTATGTCGAAGAGGTAAGGATACCTTGATTTCATTTCAGATTCTAACTCCCAAGTCATTTCCTCAACATCGTGGTTTCTCCACAAAACTTTGACTTGAGGTATAACCTTGGAGCGTAGAATATGTTCCTTCTTATCCAAGATTTGAACAGGAACTTCTTCATACGTCAAATCTTCCGCTATTTCGTCCGGTTCTAACTCAATAATGTGGTTCGGGTCTTCCACATATTTGCGTAACATGGATATGTGAAAAACGTTATGAACACGAGACATACTTGGCGGTAAAGCGAGTCTATAAGCCACAGTTCCTACTCGATCGAGGATTAAAAATGGACCGATGAATCGAGGATTGAGCTTTCCTCTCTTTCCAAATCTCGTAACTCCTTTCCATGGAGCAACACGTAAGAACACATGATCTCCTACATCAAATTCCACGTCCTTTCGATGAAGATCAGCATAACTCTTTTGTCGATCTTGTGAGGTTTTTATACGTTGTCGGATCGTTTGAATCTTTTCTGTAGTCATACGTACCAACTCCGGTCCCAACAACGTTGCTTCACCCACCTCATCCCAGCATACTGGAGAACGACATTTTCTTCCATACAATGCTTCGAATGGAGCCATGCCAATACTTGCTTGATAACTGTTGTTGTAGGAAAACTCCACCAATGGTAAGAACTTGTCCCAACTTCCCTTGAAGTCAAAGACACAGAGTCTTAATAGATCTTCAAGAGTTTGAATAGTCCTCTCTGATTGTCCGTCCGTCTGAGGATGATATGCTGAACTAAATCGTAACTCCGTGCCCATAGCTTTTTGTAAACTAACCCAAAATCGTGAAGTGAATCTTGGGTCTCGATCAGAAACTATGGATACTGGCATACCATGCAGTCTTACAATCTCGTTTATGTACATACGAGCAAGACGTTCAAGTGTATAAGTTTCTCGTATCGGTAAGAAATGAGCAGACTTGGTCAATCTATCAACAATGACCCAAATCGCATCAATACCTTGAGAAACCCTAGGAAGACCGGTAACGAAATCCATGGTAATGTGCTCCCACTTCCATTCTGGAATTTCAAGTGGTTGCAATGGACCTTTTGGTACTTGATGCTCCGCTTTGACTCGTTGACAAGTTAGACACCTTGAGATAAACAACGCTATCTCTCTCTTCATATTGCTCCACCAAAATGTATGACGAAGATCATGATACATTTTGGTACTTCCAGGATGGATTGCAAACGGTGTGTTGTGCGCCTCCATCATGATTTCATACTTTAAATCAGGGTTGTTAGGAACACAAAGTCTGGAGTTGACTCGAAGTATTCCTTCTTCATCGATTCTTGCTTCCGGCATAGCACCTTCTTGCACTTTCTTCCTCATACGCATCAGCTCCAGGTCTGTAGCTTGAGCAGCTTTAACTTTATCGATTAAAGTCGGTTCTACTCGTATATTCGCCATCATCACATGGGTCCCTGGAGTCTTTAACTCTATCTCCATCCTTTGCAAATCACACAAAATGGGTTTTTGTGTTGACAATATCGCACTCGTACTTGCATATGATCTTCTACTCAATGCGTCAGCTACCACGTTCGCTTTTCCAGGATGGTATTGAATGGTATGATCATAATCTTTCAACAGTTCAAGCCAACGTCGTTGTCGCATGTTGAGTTCCTTTTGAGTGAAGAAATATTTGAGGCTTTTATGATCCGTAAAGATCTCCACCTTCTCCCCATACAAGTAATGCCTCCAAATTTTAAGTGCAAAGACAACAGCTGCCAACTCTAGATCATGAGTAGGATAATTCCTCTCATATTCCTTGAGTTGTCTTGATGCATAGGCTATGACTTTTCCATGTTGCATGAGAACGCATCCCAACCCTTTGCTCGAAGCATCACTGTAGATGACAAATCCCTCCGAGCCAGATGGTATTGTTAGAACAGGTGCTGAAATGAGTCTCCTCTTGAGTTCTTGAAAACTCTGCTCACATTCTTCGCTCCAACCGAACTTTGTATCTTTCCGAGTCAGCTGAGTTAATGGAGTAGCGATTCGAGAAAATCCTTCCACGAATCTCCGATAATAACCAGCTAAACCAAGAAAGCTACGTACTTCGGTCACTGATTTAGGTTGCTCCCAGCTTTGAATAGCTTCAATCTTTGCCGGGTCAACAGATATTCCACGACTTGATACTACGTGCCCAAGGAATGCTACCTCTTCCAGCCAGAACTCGCATTTCTTCAACTTGGCATAAAGTTTGTATTCACGAAGCTTTTGGAGTACCAGCCTCAAGTGTTGCTCATGATCTTCACGGCTTTTGGAATAAACAAGGATGTCATCGATAAAGACGACCACAAAGTGATCCAAATATTCCTTGAATACCCTGTTCATCATATCCATGAAGGCAGCAGGAGCATTAGTCAATCCAAAAGACATAACTAAGAATTCATAATGCCCGTACCGAGTTCTAAAAGCCGTCTTTGGAATATCCTCAGTTCTAACCTTCAGCTGATGATATCCAGAACGAAGATCGATCTTTGAAAAGAATTGTGCTCCTTGCAACTGGTCAAACAGGTCATCAATACGTGGCAATGGGTACCTATTTTTGATGGTGACATGATTCAACTCCCGATAATCAATACAAAGTCGCATACTCCCATCTTTCTTCTTCACGAACAGAACAGGAGCACCCCAAGGAGAAGTACTAGGACGAATAAAACCAATGTCTAACAATTCCTGCAGTTGGGTCTTTAACTCCTGAAGTTCAATAGGAGCCATTCGATATGGGGCTTTGGAAATGGGTTTTGTACCGGGTTCAAGGTCGATACAAAATTCAATTTCACGCTCTGGGGGTAGGCCAGGAAGTTCTTCGGGAAATACGTCAGGAAATTTATTAACAACAGAAATATCATTCAAAGCTGACGTATTTTTGTTTAGATCTGTGACATGAGCTAAGAAAGCTTGACATCCGTTTTTCAATAAACGAATAGCTTTATGGCTTGAGATGACAGCGATTGATTTTAATGGTTTGGTTGCTTGAATTCGCATAATAGGTCGATTAGGAATATGAAAGCTAACAACCTTACGAAAACAATCAATTTTTGCATGATGAGTAGTTAACCAATCAATCCCTAGAATCACGTCAAATGCAAGTATTTTTAATGAAATAAGATCGACAGGTAATGTGTGGGTACCAACTTGAACCAAACAAGACTTATAAACCGTGGATGTAATGAAGGTTTCTCCCAATGGAGTTTCAACTGCTAAGTCAAAGTCTAATTTCTCCGGAATCAAATTTAATCGATGAGCGCAAGTAGGAGAAATAAAAGAATGGGTAGAACCGGTATCAAATAAAGTATAGACTTCGTTAGAGTTTATGATAAGCTTACCCGTGATGACCTCATTCGGGTTCCTTGCTTTCTGGGAGGTCACAACAAACGCTCTCCCTTGCACAACCGGTTTTGACTTTTCTGGGACGGCCTTTGGTGCCTCCATCCTAGCTGAATTTGTCTTCGGTAAACGACAAAATCGGGCTAAATGACCTTCTCTTCCACAATTATAACATGCTTTGGACGGCATCGCGCAGTTTGGACTGATGTGCCCCTCCCCTCCGCATTTGAAACATATGATAGGTGGTCGTTCTCCTTCCTTAACGACAGGTGCTGGTGCTGACGTCTTTCCATCATTGTTGAATCTCCTCTTCTTGAAATGCCCATTCTTATTGTTTTGGCCCTGATTACCACCGAAGTGGTTACCATTTCTGGCCTGTTGATTCCCTCCACGCTTGTTGTCACCGCTTCGATGACTGCTCTCACTGGTATTATCATTTTGCCGGCTGCTCTCTTTTGGTTGCGTTGTCTCGTTATCGCGCTCCACCAACTGAGCCCTATTTACAACATCTGAATACAAACACAGTTTATGAGAAACAAGATGTTGACGTATCTCCGGCTTCAAACCTCTTAAAAACATCCGCGTCATTCTTTCTTCATTATCCACCAGGTGGGACGCAAACCGGGATAACTCCGCAAATTTTGCCTCGTACTGCGACACGGTCATATTATTCTGCTCCAATTTGATGAACTCCACCTCCTTCATGTGACGAATACTCTCGGGAAAGTATTTGTCGTTAAACAGCTCTTGGAACTTCTCCCAAGACATCTTCAGTGCGGCAGGTTGAGTACGCTTTATCGATTCCCACCAGTAATCTGCCTCTCCTCGCAACATAAAGGCGGCAAAGGGAACCTTTTGCTCCTCGGAGCAACCCAAGACATCAAATATCTTGGTGATCTGCTTTATCCATGTTTCAGCTACAAGTGGTTTGGGTTCTCCCTTAAACTCCGGTGGTCCCAGCTCCTTAAACTGTTTAGCGGTGACCGCCTGAGAGTTTCCAGTATTTCCACCTACGTTGTGGACAGGAGCCGCTTTCACCTGTTGTTGCATGAATTGCATAAAACCTCTGAACATTTCATCATTCATCATCTGGTCAGTGTTGTTGTTTGCATGAGGATTGTCACCTTCCTGATGAACATTATCCTGATTATTGATATGTGGTGAATCAATAGTCGCCTGTGCTCCATTGCTATTCTCAACATTCTCAGATGCCATTTTCAGATACTGCCACAAAATAAAAGTTAATTGATATGTCATATATTATCCTTATATTATGACCGACCAATTAAATACCATGCAAATAAACTTAGGTAGGTCATACTAGCGAAGGAATTCCCCGTCTCTCCCCTCCTAGTTCTATTCTCACATCTTAGCCAGGGATCATATCCCTAAGCTCTGATACCAACTGTGACGCCCCCAAAATTAGGTATACATCACCCATCTTGGGTCGTCAGATACATAGTACAGAATACAAATACAACTTAATAATACAACTGTCGTGTACAATACGACAAAACATAAACTGTGAGTTTGAATACAAATATTATCTTCTAGAGAGTATTCATACTCAAAAGGAGTCCTCATTACATTTATTTACACACCATTACATAGAATAGTGAGGACTACTAACTAATACTATCATTCGGACCATCACTCCGTTCCCCGACTTGCCCCAGCTACGTTCTCATTTCCTGAAGAGAACAGTGAAAGAAAGGGTGAGCTCAACTAGCCCAGTAAGAAATATTATGACTAAGATAATGCAGAATAAATTATCATTAGCCTTCAACAATGTTAAACTGATAAAATATAATAGACATCAAGTTTAACTGTAGCGGAATAAGCAATCCATTAAAAGAGTCAAGTAGAAAATAAACTCTACTATCTTTTATGATTTAAAATATTTTCCAACACTTTGATCGCTGAGACTCAGCTTAATAAAATAATCCACATCATCGAATCACCCCTGCACTACGGCCAAGGATATTCGTATATTCATTAATGGTCATGATCATGCCAACAACTGTCCATCAACGCACTACGGGCCAATGAGGACTTTTACCACATCATTTGTAACATTACGGTCATGATTATACCGAATAATCCCTGGTCATAATCATACCAAGTCCATCTATGCACTACAGGCCACAGATGACTTTCAACATTTTATAAACATGAGGATGATGACAATGATATAAGAATTCAATAAAACAAGTTCAAGAATTAATTTATCCAAGAATTAACAACGTCCAAATTGTCAACATGATATTGCTTTGTGGAGTAAAATTCAAGAATATTTAGAAGAATATTTTCATGAAAAGATACTGGATGAACCGCAATTATCAAGGATATTCCACAAAATTCATGGAGTATAGAAGTCAAAACTTAACCAACTGAGTACAATAAAGAATGGAATAACAAAAGAAATCACCATGCATGCGATAGACCGCACAGACAGGTTATTCCAACAGAATAATAAATAATGGAACCAGGTCCGGCGTAAACGCACAGACAGGATATTCCGACAGAATAATAAATAATGGAACCAGGTCCGGTGTAAAACACACAGACAGGATATTCCGACAGAATAATAAATAATGGAACCAGGTCCGGTGTAAAACACACAGACAGGATATTCCAACAGAATAATAATAAAAACGGAACCAGGTCCGGTGTAAAACACACAGACAGGATGTTCCAACAGAATAGTAATAAAAACAGAACCAGGTCCGGTGTAAAACACACAGACAGGATGTTCCAACAGAATAATAGAAGAATGTCACCAAGTATATGGTAGACCGCGTATACAGGTCATGTATAGGGTATGCCACTTTTACAGGTTATTTCAACAGAATAATAAAGAATGGAATAACAGAAATTCTCTTCATGAATAAGAAAGAATAACACCCCTTACCGTTTTAAGGAAGAGCTGAAGTAAGGAAGTAGTTAAGTAGCAGAATACTCTTCTTCTCTCTCTCTATAGTTTCTCTCTATAGTTTCTCTCTCTAGAGTTCAGTGAATTCGTAAGAAATAATGAAGGAATGAGCTGCTATTTATGGAAAAATAGAATGCATAGTAACTAATCCATGAACGGTCCAGATTGATTACTTTAATCTGACGGTCCATATTTAAATAAAAATCTTTTAAATAAAATATAATATATTCTATTTATAGAATAACTTTAATAAAGTATTTTGTTTTATATAAAAAGATGTTTCTGTTTTATTACGTTAATAATACGAATAAAACAAAACGTCATTATCGCTAAATAATTCATATTATTAACTGACAATAATAGAATCAAACTGAGTGACTTCTCACATAAGCATTAATAATCAATACCGTGTGCTACTATGCAACCACACGTATTACTGTACTTTTACTACCGAGTAGTTCAACAGTAACAATGGTAAAATTTCCGCCGTTATTTTTAATAAAATATTTTTGTCGTTTTCTCAATCTGACAATAATTCCGTTGTGGGGTCCACCAATGATTGTGTCGTTGTACGAATATTCCTTGTTAAAACGAATATTCCCCGACCAATCGAATATTATATAACAACTTGCGTACTTTGCAAAATTTATAAATATTACCCACAACTATAACATTATATCAAATTAACTCCATAATATTCAAAAATGATATTTATAAAAAATTCATCTTTATTTATAAAAGTTGGGGTCTTACATTGTATTAATAAAGTTGTAGTTGTTTCTGTACCATGTATTTGGCGACTCAAAATAGGTTGGATGGAATGGACCTATTTTGGGGGTGTCACAAACGACATGTTTAGTTCTTGGGTGATAGTGTGCTCATGCTCCCACACAACCGCATGGTAGTGGCGACAAGCTCGTTCTAGGTAGCCTATATTTAGTACCCTTCTACTTGTAGTTGCAATAATCAAAAAGTTATTTAGTAATATGTTGTTATTAAGTATTCAAATTTTTTGGGAGGTGCACAATTATGCCCTTATCAAAATTTGATTTTGGTAAATTAATCTTATTATGCGTCCTCTACTCTCTGTGGCAACACATGTGACCAAAGCGTTATCATCACACAATTTGTTGTTGCACAATATGAAATGTGATAAAAATAAAAAATAGTAACCGAACTAAATAATAATTTACACCAAACCTAAACAACCACAAAATGGATAATAAATTCATTGCCCAACAAAATGAAGAATGTTCTATCATTTCAAACTTCAAACAAAAATAACTCAATCATTCATTAGTAAAGGGCAATTCAAACTACTAAAGTAAGCAGGAAACATCAGGTGCAAGAAAGAATGTAGCTGTAATCCATAAAATAGTAGATGCTTGCATTATCATTACATTATTCTGTCAAAATCCCAAGTGATTTTAAATGTAGACAATAACCGTCTAAGAAATAACCATTGTTTTACTATACGCACTGAAAACGTATTGCATACATTCAGCTCCAACTCAAATCAATAATTGTAAGACAATTTATTTTAATACATTATCAAGATGAACGGAATCAACTGCATCTGAACCTCCTTGGAAAGAGTCGTTCATTATGTTCGTATGCTGCTCACAACCCTTTTCAATTTTTATAGTCATGCAATCACACGAATTCCATATATTTCATACCATACATGAAGTGTTTTAGCACAAAATAAATATGTTTTTTTGATACGCAAAATACTCACTCTATTCCAAGAAAAAGATTCTTATTTTTTGAAAACAAATTTAAAAAAACACAGAACGAATCCTCTTTTTATTGGCAATAATAAAGAATGACACAATGTTCTCAAGTTTGAAGTCATAATTACATAATCACCACAACACTGCTAAATTACCAATTTGTTATTTTTCAGAGTAAACATGGAACAAAAAACATCCTTATGTTCAGGAGTGTTTGACCGACCCCCGTGTAGGCTGAAAACCTGGGCCGGAACCAAAGAGCTCGGGCCTATATGATCGAAGGTATATAGGAGGTCGGGTTCGGGACCCGAGCCCTTTAGGCCGGGATCAGATGGAGATAGGGGAGTTTGAGGTCAGGTCCTCGTGACCTTTGGGCCAAGGCCCAGAATCGGTGTCTTATGCTGTATGTGGGGTTGGGCCCGGGTAATTGAGTAGCCCACATGCAGAGTTGGGAGTAATAAGGGGGTTACGTGGTTAAGGGTCCTAACCCTAATCATATGTCAACAAGGCAACTCCAAAGGTAGTATTGGAAAGGGATTCTACTTGCACCTTTCAAGGAGATTGTGTTGGACCCAAATATGGGTAACTTGTAACGACCCCAAAATAGGTCCATTCCACCCAACCCATTCTGAGTCATCAAATACATGGTACAGAAAACAACTACAACTTTATTACAACAATTGTCGTGCAAAATACAACAACACATATGCTGTGAGTTTGGATACAAATATATACCAAATGTGACTAATGTTCCAACCGTGGACATCACCTCACAATAACACCTTACATAAAGGTATAGTCAAAAACTGTTTTAGAAATTAGAATCTTTGGGAAGTGCTCAAGGAAACCTTCGTACATGGGAGGCCACGCGTCTAGGTTATGATAGATATCATATGGCCACAGAATTATCCTTGGTTGACCCAATAGACCCCAAAAAAAAACGAGAAGATTACTATCATATTCTTCCCAATGGTGAGTCTTCTCTTGACTTATCATTATCTCCACTGTCTCTAATTGAGAATTATACTTCAAACAAACACCAAGATTATATAGGTAGTGCCCATAGATATACTCAGCAAGTGGATGAGCACAACCCTGTCTTATGATGACACGAGGTTGTATGTCATTAGACATCTTGTATGATAGTGACAAAACACCCTTCCAACGTTGGGTTCGCCTCACCCTATTTTCTTCACCAAATATAACTACTAAATGATGACCACCGTTCTATTCCCTTGTTACCCCCGCTCGACCCAGCTACACTCTTATTACCTGAAAGGAATTGTGAAGCAAAAGGGTGAGCACAACTAGCTCAGTAAAGAATATCATGACTAAAGATAATTCAATTATCAATAGCCTTCATCAACAATAAATCAGAGATTTAGAACATATGGTAAATGATAAAAATTTTAACCATAGTTGCAGCGGAACGAGCAATCCATTAGAAGAGTCAAATAGACTATAAAGTCTATTATCTTCTCCATGTTAAAAATCCACCAACAATATTTTATCCATGTAACATCACTCAACAGTTCCTTTCCACAATCATATGAATAACTCATAATCATAATTGTGACTATAAATTTTTCTTCGCACCCAGGACGAAGAATATTTTCATCACCTGTCTTTACCTGAAACATCAAAGATCATGGTTATACCAAATCACAGTTCCTGTTTATAATCATACTAACAAATCCATCTTTGCACTACGGCCAAAGATATTCATCAACAAACCATCTTTGCACTACGGGCCAAAGATATTCAACAACAGTTCATCTTTGCACTACAGGCCAAAGATATTCATCAACAGGCCATCTTTGCACTACATGCCAAAGATATTCATCAACAATTCATATTTGCACTACAGGCCAAATATATTCATATCTCAAAGAAATATATAATCATTTCAGAATTTATATAAACAATAATTATAACCATGTTGATCAATTCACCTTTGCACTTAAGCTTAAGATATTCAATTATAAATTCAATGGTCATGATCATACCAGTCACAATTCAACTTTGCACTACAGGCCAAAGAGAACCCTAGTCATGATCATACCAATAATCTACCCATCTTTACACTCCAGTGAAAGAGAATTTCAACATCAGGGTTATAAAAATGTTATATATGATGATAAAAATAATATGATCAACATATAGTTTTAATCTCAAGAGTAATATTCGTAACTCATGAATAGTAACCCCGACACAAAAGATAGAAATTCTACAATAAAATTCATACCAATATTTCGGTATAATGATATTGAAAGAATAACATTACTTAAATTTATAAACAATTTATTTTAATTGTTTACACTTTACTAATTAATGCATTTAATCATCATAAAATGCCAACTCTTACAATTTCATCATCAATAACCAAAACCCTCATCAAAAATCTGCATATACCTCATATAGGATTCTCAAGCCATAAAATCCTATTTTCCAATTTTCTTTCTTCACAAAACATATTTAATTCATTTACTCATAACTAGACCATTTTCATGAAAAATACCAAATCAGTTCCAAAAATATTTCTTTTCTGGGATTTAGCATAATATAGTCCCATAGTGAACATATATTTTTCTCAGAATTTTTAAAAGTCATTTACTATTTTTCATATGGCCAAAATAGCCGAATATTTAGACATTTATCAAAAATTGTACTTTTGTCTAAAAATTCTGAAATTTACAGAGTATACTTCTATCATATACATGTACTCCCAATAAAAATTTCATCAATTTTGGAGTTAACCACAAGGAATTATAAGCTGTTACTTTTAAAATAGTCTTTTCTCATAAAATTCATAACTCTCAATCTATACATCCAAAAATCACCATTTTTGGACACAATCAAGAAAACTCATCAAAATATCATTTCAAATTTTTTCAGAATTTTTGAAGATCAGAAAAATTACGAAACTGAAAATCATAACAACCCTTAAAATCCCTTAATATCCCTTACTATCCCTTACCTCAAAAGAGCAGTACTTCTGACTGGATATCGGATATGATGCTGAAGGAAACTTGCACTGATGAATAGCAACTCACCAAGTATCTAAAAACTCACAAAATATGCTTCATAATATAGAGAGAGAAAGAGAGAAAGCTTATGTTTCTGGTGTGATTTTCAATTCTAACTTAGCCCTCTATTTATAGGAAAATTTTGGTAGGTTTGACCTGCAACCTGATGGCTTTACCTGCTACTATTCCCACCCACCACATTTGAAATATAATTCAGCACATTTCTTCACCAACCACAAGTGGGGCCCACCAATTCTAGAATTTTCCACCAAAATGATAAACTCCGAAAATTCAACAATTTCTGAACCAGTCATCTCGTAAAATTCATAACAAATCATACGTTCATTTTTAACGGTTCAAAATTTGTGGGCATATACTCAACTTATATATGTATAACATATCCAAAAATTACCACGATCCAACGGTCGGATTAAAAATTATAACCCCCGCAAAATATCTCAAAAATCCTGATTTTTAATACCTCCATTCCGACAAAAATACGGATAAAAATCTCAACATTAACTCCTTCATTTTTTAACCACAAAAATATATCCCTCATTTATATCCACATAAAATAAATATTTTCTTATCATATGAATCAATAATTAATTATTCACAAATAATATTACAGAATCACATTTATGACAACCAGGCCGTTCCCAGGAAAGAGGGGGCTTTCCAATAAGGATTTCTCCTTACTGGCGCGCAATTAGATGACCAAACCTCTCCTTAGACAGAACTTTCTAGACATTGCCAATAATGCTATCTAATAATACTATTCAAATAATATGAATTATTGATCTGATAATGGGAAATACTGTGCAGCAACAATTATTGAACAACAATAATACAAAATTTCAACGTAGCAATTATTGAATCAATAAAATAAAATATTGAACAGTAATTACTGTAACAATTATTGAGTAGTGCCTTCTTACGTAAGAATCAATAATTTCAAAAATACTATGCAATACCGTGTGCTACTGTGCAATAACGCGTATTACTGTATTTTAACCACCGGGTATTCCAACAGTGTTAACGGTAACAACTACGCCGTTATTTGTAAAAACTCAAATTTGTCGTTTTCTTCACCCGACAGTTATTCTGTTATGGGGCCCACAAATGGCTGCGCCGTCGTACGAATATTCCCCGACAGAAAGAATATTCCCCGACAACAATGATTATTTTATAACCACTTGCTTATTTTGAAAAAAATCATATTTCACTCATAACTTTAAACTTTTATCAATTTAACCATTTACTGAATAGTAATTATAAGAAAAATTGAATACTTTTATTTCATAAAATTCGGGGTCTTACAATCTCCCCTCCTTATGAAATTTCGTCCTCGAAATTTACGTACCTGGTATTTCAAAGAGTTGAGAATACCTTCCTTTCATTTCAGATTCCATCTTCTCTGTCATCATAATTTCTCCATTGCTCATCTCCTGTATTTCAAATATCATTCTAGAATACAGCTTTAAAACAAGGGTTAATTTAACAAATTAACATATCACATAACATCCCGATATTATGACTGACCAACAAATAAGCTTAGGTAGGACACACTAGCGAAGGATTTACTCGTCTCTCCCCACCTAGTTGTATTCCCCAATCTCTGCCAGAGATCATATCCCTAAGCTCTGATACCACCTGTGACAACCCCAAAATAGGTCCATTCCATCCAACCTATTCTGAGTCGCCAAATACATGGTACAGAAAACAACTACAACTTTATTACAACAATTGTCGTGCAAAATACAACAACACATATGCTGTGAGTTTGGATACAAATATATACCAAATGTGACTCATGTTCCAACCGTGGACATCACCTCACAATAACACCTTACATAAAGGTATAGTCAAAAACTGTTTTAGAAATTAGAATCTTTGGGAAGTGCTCAAGGAAACCTTCGTACATGGGAGGCCACGCGTCTAGGTTATGATAGATATCATATGGCCACAGAATTATCCTTGGTTGACCCAATAGACCCCAAAAAAAAACGAGAAGATTACTATCATATTCTTCCCAATGGTGAGTCTTCTCTTGACTTATCATTATCTCCACTGTCTCTAATTGAGAATTATACTTCAAACAAACACCAAGATTATATAGGTAGTGCCCATAGATATACTCAGCAAGTGGATGAGCACAACCCTGTCTTATGATGACACGAGGTTGTATGTCATTAGACATCTTGTATGATAGTGACAAAACACCCTTCCAACGTTGGGTTCGCCTCACCCTATTTTCTTCACCAAATATAACTACTAAATGATGACCACCGTTCTATTCCCTTGTTACCCCCGCTCGACCCAGCTACACTCTTATTACCTGAAAGGAATTGTGAAGCAAAAGGGTGAGCACAACTAGCTCAGTAAAGAATATCATGACTAAAGATAATTCAATTATCAATAGCCTTCATCAACAATAAATCAGAGATTTAGAACATATGGTAAATGATAAAAATTTCAACCATAGTTGCAGCGGAACGAGCAATCCATTAGAAGAGTCAAATAGACTATAAAGTCTATTATCTTCTCCATGTTAAAAATCCACCAACAATATTTTATCCATGTAACATCACTCAACAGTTCCTTTCCACAATCATATGAATAACTCATAATCATAATTGTGACTATAAATTTTTCTTCGCACCCAGGACGAAGAATATTTTCATCACCTGTCTTTACCTGAAACATCAAAGATCATGGTTATACCAAATCACAGTTCCTGTTTATAATCATACTAACAAATCCATCTTTGCACTACGGCCAAAGATATTCATCAACAAACCATCTTTGCACTACGGGCCAAAGATATTCAACAACAGTTCATCTTTGCACTACAGGCCAAAGATATTCATCAACAGGCCATCTTTGCACTACATGCCAAAGATATTCATCAACAATTCATATTTGCACTACAGGCCAAATATATTCATATCTCAAAGAAATATATAATCATTTCAGAATTTATATAAACAATAATTATAACCATGTTGATCAATTCACCTTTGCACTTAAGCTTAAGATATTCAATTATAAATTCAATGGTCATGATCATACCAGTCACAATTCAACTTTGCACTACAGGCCAAAGAGAACCCTAGTCATGATCATACCAATAATCTACCCATCTTTACACTCCAGTGAAAGAGAATTTCAACATCAGGGTTATAAAAATGTTATATATGATGATAAAAATAATATGATCAACATATAGTTTTAATCTCAAGAGTAATATTCGTAACTCATGAATAGTAACCCCGACACAAAAGATAGAAATTCTACAATAAAATTCATACCAATATTTCGGTATAATGATATTGAAAGAATAACATTACTTAAATTTATAAACAATTTATTTTAATTGTTTACACTTTACTAATTAATGCATTTAATCATCATAAAATGCCAACTCTTACAATTTCATCATCAATAACCAAAACCCTCATCAAAAATCTGCATATACCTCATATAGGATTCTCAAGCCATAAAATCCTATTTTCCAATTTTCTTTCTTCACAAAACATATTTAATTCATTTACTCATAACTAGACCATTTTCATGAAAAATACCAAATCAGTTCCAAAAATATTTCTTTTCTGGGATTTAGCATAATATAGTCCCATAGTGAACATATATTTTTCTCAGAATTTTTAAAAGTCATTTACTATTTTTCATATGGCCAAAATAGCCGAATATTTAGACATTTATCAAAAATTGTACTTTTGTCTAAAAATTCTGAAATTTACAGAGTATACTTCTATCATATACATGTACTCCCAATAAAAATTTCATCAATTTTGGAGTTAACCACAAGGAATTATAAGCTGTTACTTTTAAAATAGTCTTTTCTCATAAAATTCATAACTCTCAATCTATACATCCAAAAATCACCATTTTTGGACACAATCAAGAAAACTCATCAAAATATCATTTCAAATTTTTCCAGAATTTTTGAAGATCAGAAAAATTACGAAACTGAAAATCATAACAACCCTTAAAATCCCTTAATATCCCTTACTATCCCTTACCTCAAAAGAGCAGTACTTCTGACTGGATATCGGATATGATGCTGAAGGAAACTTGCACTGATGAATAGCAACTCACCAAGTATCTAAAAACTCACAAAATATGCTTCATAATATAGAGAGAGAAAGAGAGAAAGCTTATGTTTCTGGTGTGATTTTCAATTCTAACTTAGCCCTCTATTTATAGGAAAATTTTGGTAGGTTTGACCTGCAACCTGATGGCTTTACCTGCTACTATTCCCACCCACCACATTTGAAATATAATTCAGCACATTTCTTCACCAACCACAAGTGGGGCCCACCAATTCTAGAATTTTCTACCAAAATGATAAACTCCAAAAATTCAACAATTTCTGAACCAGTCATCTCGTAAAATTCATAACAAATCATACGTTCATTTTTAACGGTTCAAAATTTGTGGGCATATACTCAACTTATATATGTATAACATATCCAAAAATTACCACGATCCAACGGTCGGATTAAAAATTATAACCCCCGCAAAATATCTCAAAAACCCTGATTTTTAATACCTCCATTCCGACAAAAATACGGATAAAAATCTCAACATTAACTCTTTCATTTTTTAACCACAAAAATATATCCCTCATTTATATCCACATAAAATAAATATTTTCTTATCATATGAATCAATAATTAATTATTCACAAATAATATTACAGAATCACATTTATGACAACCAGGCCGTTCCCAGGAAAGAGGGGGCTTTCCAATAAGGATTTCTCCTTACTGGCGCGCAATTAGATGACCAAACCTCTCCTTAGACAGAACTTTCTAGACATTGCCAATAATGCTATCTAATAATACTATTCAAATAATATGAATTATTGATCTGATAATGGAAAATACTGTGCAGCAACAATTATTGAACAACAATAATACAAAATTTCAACGTAGCAATTATTGAATCAATAAAATAAAATATTGAACAGTAATTACTGTAACAATTATTGAGTATTGTCTTCTTACGTAAGAATCAATAATTTCAAAAATACTATGCAATACCGTGTGCTACTGTGCAATAACGCGTATTACTGTATTTTAACCACCGGGTATTCCAACAGTGTTAACGGTAACAACTACGCCGTTATTTGTAAAAACTCAAATTTGTCGTTTTCTTCACCCGACAGTTATTCTGTTATGGGGCCCACAAATGGCTGCGCCGTCGTACGAATATTCCCCGACAGAAAGAATATTCCCTGACAACAATGATTATTTTATAACCACTTGCTTATTTTGAAAAAAATCATATTTCACTCATAACTTTAAACTTTTATCAATTTAACCATTTACTGAATAGTAATTATAAGAAAAATTGAATACTTTTATTTCATAAAATTCGGGGTCTTACACATAGCCCGAAGGTGCTATCGGAACAGCTTAATTTCTTTAGGGGTCGGGGTCAGTAAGCAGAAACAGACAATGGCCATTGAGATCGAGCCATTCACTGAGGGCAGTACAGAACCGCTCGCTCTTCCTGCCGAAGAAATCGAGGATATAGAGCTGGTGCCAGGGAAGAAAGAAAAATTGATCAAGATCGGGTCAGGGCTAGCAGAACCTTTCAGGACCGGATTGATAGAATTACTCCAAGTCTACGCCGATATCTTCGCATGGGAACCGAGTGATATGTCTGGGGTAAGTGAATCGATGGCCTTACACAGACTACACGTAGACCCAAGCAAGAAACCAGTTATACAAAAGCGAAGAATTTTTACCCCAAAAAGGCAAAAAATAATTGATGAAGAGATTGCCAAACTTCTGGAGGCCGAATTCATCTTTGAGATTGATTACCCTGAGTGGTTGGCAAATGTGGTATTGGTCCAGAAGCAGAACGGGAAGTGGAGGTTATGCATCGACTACACAGATTTGAACAGGACCTGTCCGAAGGATTTCTACCCTTTTCCCAACATAGATCAATTGATCGACGCCACTTCGGGATACGGTATGTTGAGTTTCATGGATGCATTCTCAGGATACCACCAGATTTCAATGAGTAAGGAAGATATCCCGAAGACCAGTTTCATCACACATCGGGCAATATACGCGTACAGGAAAATTACCTTCGGGCTATTGAATGCCGGGGCAACTTATCAGCGGATGATGAATTTGGTGTTCACGAAACAATTAGGGAGAAGTATGGAGGTCTACGTAGACGACATGATCGTAAAAAGCATGTCAATCCGTGACCATCTTGAGGATCTAGAGAACTATTTCGAAACAGTAAGAAGACGCAAGCTGAGGTTGAACCCGACTAAATGTACGTTCGGATTGGGATCGGGAAAATTCCTCAGGTATTTGGTCAACAAAAGGGGAATAGAAGCTAACCCAGAAAAAATCCAGGCAGTCCTGGAGATGAAATCCCCGAAGTCTTACAAGGATGTGCAGAGACTGACAGGTCAGATCGCGGCCCTTCGAAGGTTCGTCTCCAAGTCGGCTGAAAGATGCCTACCATTTTTTGACACCTTAAAAGGGCCCAAAAACGAGAAAAGCTTTCAATGGACTTCGGAATGCGAGGATGCCTTCCAAGGGATCAAACAATATTTGTCTTCGGCACCACTGCTGATGAAACCGATCCCTTCAGAACCTCTATATCTGTATTTGGCAGCAAGCTCGATGGCAGTGGGAGCAGCATTGGTTCGAGACAAAGGGGGAAATCAGTTCCCAGTATGCTACGTCAGCCATGTGCTTCGAGACGCCGAAATCCGATACCCAAACCTGGAAAAATTTTCCTATGCTTTGATTATAGCAAGCAGGAAACTTAGGCATTATTTTCAGGGTCGGGTGGTGGTGGTATACACGGATCAGCCGTTGAAGAAAATTCTACATCAGCCAGAAGTTTCGGGGAGATTGGCAGCATGGGCAATGGAACTGACACAGTTTGTGTTGGAATATCAACCCCGAACAGCAATCAAAGGACAGACACTAGCAGACTTCATCGTGGAATGCTCGTTCTCAGAACAGGATGTGGAGTTGGTGACCGAAATGCGACACGTGAGGACTTCATGGACATTATATGTTGATGGCTCATCAACCTCGGATACCAGTGGTGCCGGGGTCATACTGACGAGTCCCGAAGGGTTTAAAGTCCAACAAGCAATTCGGTGCCAATTTAAAGCAACCAACAATGAAGCAGAGTACGAGGCCATCCTAGCCGGGTTGAAGTTAGCCCGAAGCCTAGAGGTATAAAACTTGGTCATCTACAGTGATTCACAGCTGGTCATCAAATAGATATCGGGGGAGTATGAGACCCGGGGGGCAAGAATGACGAGATATCTAGCTGAAACGAAGAGTAAACTGACATACTTTAATTCGGTCAGCTGTCAGGGAGTAGATCGATCCGACAACACAGTGGCTGACGCCCTGGCGCGACTGGCAGCGACAGAAGCAAGCTCCTTCAGTGGCTCGGTATATTTGGAAGTATTGGAGCAGCCAAGTATCCCGAAAGAAGAGGTACTTTGCGCGGATCGGTTAGACTGTTGGCTTACGCCTTACATCTTCTACTTAGCCGATGGGGTACTGCCTTCGGATCGCATTCTAGCAAGGAAGATCAAACACCGAAGTTCAAACTTTGTACTAATTAATGGAGATCTGTACTGAAGGGCTTTCAGCTCTCCACTACTCAAATGTTTGACACCGACGGAGGCAAACTACACACTTCGAGAGGTACATGAAGGAATTTTCGGGGATCACATGGGAGCCAAGTCACTGGCACACAAGATTTTGAGGCAGGGGTATTACTGGCCGACTATCTACGCAGAGGCAAAGGAATTCGTCAGAAGGTGTCCCAAGTGTCAGTTGAACAACAATATCCCACATCAACCGCCCGAAGAGCTCTACTCGGTCTTATCCCCGATTCCCTTCGCAATATGGGGAATCGACATCCTAGGGCCTCTTCCAAAGGCCAAGGGGCAATTCAGTTTTGTAATAGTGGCTATCGACTACATGACGAAGTGGGTAGAAGCCAAACCACTACAAAAGATCACCAAATAAGAATGCCTAAAATTTCTGAAAGGAGTAGTGTATCGGTTCGGTATCCCGATGACAGTAGTCTCGGATAATGGCAGACAGTTCGTGGGTTCAAAATTCGAAAGTTTCCTAAAAAAATTGGGAATTCAGCACCGGAAGGCTTCAGTTGCTCACCCTCAATCAAACGGTCAAGTAGAAGTAACCAACCGAACCTTACTCAACGGAATAAAAAGAAGATTGGATGAGTTGAAGGGACGATGGCCTGAGGAATTACTCAGTATTTTGTGGGCATATCGGACAACTCCGAGGACAACCACTCGAGATTCTCCTTTCCGACTGGCTTACGGGACCGATGCACTCATACCAGTCGAGATTGGGTCCCCCACTCTTCGGGTCAGTCAGTACAAAGAACTATACAGCGACGAAGGTCTGAAAACGAATTTGGATCTATTAGATGAAGCTCGGGACTCTGCTATATTGAGGTTAGCCATTTACCAACAAAGAACAGCTCAACATTACAATCAGAAGGTGAAGCTGAGGAGGTTTGAGGTAGGAGACATGGTGCTTCGGGAGTCGGAGGCATCCACCCCCCAGAACACAGGCAAGCTAATGCCAAACTGGGAGGGGCCTTACGAAGTAGTGGAAATACCGAAGCCAGGGACTTACCGGCTTCGGGCTATGGATGGATCGGAGGTAAAGAATACATGGCATGCTGGAAGGCTTAGAAAATATTACCAGTAAATGCACGTCTATTCTCCCCTCCATTTATGTAATCCATGCAATTTATCAATGAAATAAAAACTTCTCTTCGATAAATACTTGTACTTCATTTGAATTTGCGCTGCTTTACCAATCAGACACGCTTCGGACATAAAATGATCAGACAGTCAGGAGGGACCTAACTGATCAGAAAAGGTCACGAGTATAACTGATTGACAAAGTCACACATCCGATCAGATAAGCTTCGAGCGTAAAACGATCAGACAGTCCGAAAGAACTTAACTGATTGGTAAACACCACAAGTATAACTGATCGATAAAGTTATAAATTCGATCCTGTAAGCTTTAAACACAAATTGACCAGACAGTCGGAAATGACCCAACTGTTAGATAAAAGTCAAGCAAAACTAATCGAGATTACAACTTAGAATAATTTTTCACTTCATTCATATTCACAGCGTTTTACAATTTCCGATCAGACAGACTTCAGGTACATACACCATCGTTCTAACTGATCGGATAAATTACAAAACTAAGAAAAGAAAAATTACAAGTATGAAAAACAGATACTAGAGAGAACTAAGGTAGACCATCATCAGCCTCGGCCTCGGACTCCTCATCGGAAGAATCAAGGATCGAGGCATCTAGGCCAGCATCAACAAGCTTTGCTCTCGCTTTCTCCTGATAAGCTTCAACCCCTTCAGCAAACTGGGTCATGATCTTATCGGTCAAAGCAGTCAATTCTTCGTATTCCTTGATGGAAGCTTGTTTGAGGATGGCCAGTTCGGCCACCAAGGTGTTGTTCGCCTGGATCAGAGTCCTCAGCTGAGCATGAACCCCAGTAAACTTCTCCTCGATGGCCTCAAGATTCCCCACCAAGGCCTTATTCTCTTCGGCCAGTTGTTCTTTATCCTATACCAACTTCTTGGCATGACCATCGAGACCGACGAACTCTTGTTGAAGTAAAGAATGTTGCTCTTCGAGTTTGGCAATCCGGCGATCAGCCTTCGTCACCTTGTTGCGGGTATCGGCGTGCAGATCCCTCTCCCTCTCCAGTTCCGAATCACGACCCTACAGCCCGGCTTCGAGAAGCAGCACATCATTTTTCAATTGATTTTCTTTCTTAGTGGATCGAGCGAGGGAGGGGATAGCCCGAGCAAGGATGGCGTTGGCCTAAACACAAAAGAAACATCAGATAGGCAAAACGCAAAATAGCGACAAGGGAAAAATATTTAAAATCTAATCGGGAGTACCTGGGTCTGAGCTCTGATATAGGTCACCAGAAACTCCTCAGGAGAATAATTCTTGAACCTCTCTTCATCGCCAGGAAGCTTGAAGTAGTCGAACAAGTGAAAGGGGAATTTGTCTGAAAGACCCTTCGGCCAACAGGTAGTCGGCGACCCTTGTGAAGAACTGGCCTTGGAAGTTGGAGTTGATTCAGGGATCGGGCCGACCACAGTATCAACAGGGGCAGGGCCTTCGATCAGACGAGGTTTCTTTGGAGGAGGTTCGAGAGGCCGATCCTCTGTATCTTCCGAATCCTCGTCCAACGTCATTATGGCGGCCGGAGGTGGAGTTGGCTTAGGTGGGGCTGACAAAACGACCTTAGAGGGGATTCGAACAGAAGACTTCTTGGACTTTTTTAGTAAGACCATCTTGTCAGCCCCTTTCATCTTAAACACATTCGTTGCAGAAGGTTCAGCTTTGGACGAGGCAACAAGGGGGCCTGTAGAAGAGCCAACGGACAGTTTGGCGAGAGGAATGGCCTCGTCCTCGGGGGAGTCGTCAGCAGCAGGAAGGTGGATGGGTTAGGCAACGACCGGCAGTGGGGTCAAAGCTGCATCAGCCTCATATGGTTTGAAGATAGTCACTACAACAAAAGATAAATAGTTTAATAAAAAGGCAGTAGGGGGTCGGGAGTGTAAGAAAAAGATCTCGGGATTGTTACTTACAGCCATGCTCATAGAGCCAAGATTCGTTGGACACGATCCCCAGCCCCCAACTAGTCTGTTTCAGCAATGAGTAAAACTTCTTGAAGGCAACGGAGCGACCCTTCGGGAACTTAGCCACTTTCAAGGGTTGATCTTCGGGACAGGCCCAGTTCGGTAGGAGGTTAAGGTCGGCTCCCCTCATAAAGAACCACTGTGAATGTCATCCTTTGTTGCTGGAGGGGGTCTTCACGAAGGTGGCTTGGCCTGGTACGCGGTTCAGATGGTGTAGGTCGGGTTCTTTCGATCGACCAACAGAAAACAGGTCAAAGAAAAAGTCCAAACCCGGAGTGATGCCAGCTTCCTGGCACAGGGCAATGAAGCTGATCAGTTGGATGTAGGATTTCGGGGCCAATTGTGAGAACCCGATCCCGACCAGGCAGAGGAAGGAGGAAATAAATTCGTGAAGGGGGAACCGAACCCCATACCTCAAGGCATAGAGATGGACGACCATCCAGCCCCCTTCAGGACGCCAGTACATCCTCTCATTCGGCTCAACCACCCGAAGCTTGTACTCTTGAGGAATATTGAATACGGCTTGAATGTCGGACAACTGGGATTGGGTGATGGACGACTCGGTGTTGATAACGACATAATCGGTCTCGAAAGCATAGAGACGGCGAATTCGGGTATCAGCATTCTCAATGGGGATGTCGGCCGGAGCCATTGGTAGCTCGACCTGGAACAGGTCGCCGGAGGTGAGGGTGGTAGTTTCGGTTAAAGTCACCACAATGGGAGGAGGACTGCTAGAATCAGCCATTTGGTGTGATTCGAAAGTAAATGAAGCACAGAGGTGAGTTTTTAGAAAGAAACCTGCAGGAAATATAGAAATCTGGAGAAATAGGTATCTCGCCGGAAGTCGCCCTTGCCGGAAAATTTTCAGCGAGATGTGAAATGTTGAGGGCTCGAAAAAGTGACAGTGAAGGACTGATGAGGGTTTATATAGCAGGTCTGACACAGTTTTCAAGGGCGGCTATTTATGTTGGGTGGGGTCCAACCCTAGGGAAATGTGTACTAGCTCGTTAACCAGGAAAAAACGGCTTGGGTTCCCTAGACCGCTCATCATTATGGCGTGACTATCCAAATTCATGTCCTTTCAAGTCCCATGTCATAAATATCTTATAACAAGAGACTGGGGGCAATGTTCGGGAGTGTTTGACCGACCACCGTGTGGGTTGAAGACCTGGGCCGGAACCAAAGAGCTCGGGCCTATATGATCGAAGGTATATAGGAGATCGAGTTCGGGACCCGAGCCCTTTAGGTCGGGATCAGATGGAGATAGGGGAGTTCGAGGTCAGGTCCTCGTGACCTTTGGGCCAAGGCCCAGAATCGGTGTCTTATGCTGTATGTGGGGTTGGGCCCGGGTAATTGAGCAGCCCACATGCAGAGTTGGGAGTAATAAGGGGGTTACGTGGTTAAGGGTCCTAACCCTAATCATATGTCAACAAGGCAACTCCAAAGGTAGAATTGAAAAGGGATTCTACTAGAACCTTTCAAGGAGATTGTGTTGGACCTAAATATGGGTAACTACCATATTTAGGAGTCCTATTCCAACTCGGAGAAGGATACGAAGGTGGTGAAAGATCTATAAATATAAGGTCAAGGTTACAGTTAACAGGTGATATCAAATTTGAGCACTAAACACATAAGCCTCCATTGTTAAACCTTGTGAACGACCTGTACTTATTCTCACACCGGAGCTATCCCCCGGCGGCACAGCCGTCAAGCTTCTGTGTGATATGTTATTGTGCAGGTTCCAGCGCGTAGATTCTGTGATTGGACGCGCAGACGAAACTTGGCGTTAACACTTAATATTTACAAATTTTCAAATAGGACTTTCTTTGTGGAATTAAGGGACGATCAAGTAAAGATTAAAGTTGTCTTCACAAGAGAGGTAGGAAATTGTAGAAGGGTATTAAAGAATAACTTTGAAATTCTGGGACGACTAATAGGATAGGAATGTGCAATATACATTAAAAATGCTCACATCTTTTAGAACTAAAATGGGAGGGGTCAAAAAAATTAAACAAAACAAACAATTTTGTCATAGACTCATATTAGCACTTTTAAACAAACACTTAAATAAACAAATAAATTGATTTTTAAGGTAATAAAAGAAAACCAATGAACAAATAGAGATACACTTCCATCAATTAGATGCATTTTAAGTATAGTATCAATAAATTGAAAAACAAAAACATATATATATATATATATATATATATATATATTAGAGAATTGGAGACGTTTGTTCTTCTCATTTCTCTTCTTGGAATTGACACTTTGTTTCTGAATTTTGAACAAAAAAGAAAAGAATAGCAAACTTAAATTAGAACAGAAAAAAAAAAGAATAGAAACTTGAAGTTTTTCTTTGTGTTGTTTCTGAGTTTTTAATAGAAAAGGATAAAAAAATTAAAATTGAGGACATGAGTTGTAATTTAAAATTTATTATATTAAAAGTTGAGGATAATATGAGAATTATAAAAATATTACATATTCTAATTTCTTTTCCGTCCAAATCAGGCCTATTTTGGACGAAAAACTTTGGCAGAAAAAGTGGCCAAATTTTTTATCCATTTCTTTTCTTTTCCGTTTATTAAAAAACTCAGAAACATAAGAATTAGAAAGAAAACTTAAATTTTCCGTCCATTTCTTTTTTTTTCTATCCATTTTAAAACTCAAAAACAGAGCGTTAGTGCGGTCATAGAAAAGTTGACAGCAATAGCCATCACAGCAGTAACTCCAGTAAAGGCTAAAATATTATTTTTTTTTTCTCTCTTCTGTTTGGCATTTTTCTTTCTCTTCTTTCTTAAACAAAAACCCCTCTTTGTTTTTCTCGCCTCACCAAACAACATATGGGATGGAAATTTTTGTGTGGCTGATGGCGAAAAGACAATCAAAGGAACATAACTTAGCAAATTAGACATCAGAGTCTAGGGGACGAAAGACGGGTGGCGGCAACAACGAAGAGAAGGCAAAAATCTGAACTGGAGAGGAAGACCAAAGAGGAATCGTTGAAATCAAGAGATGATTCAGCTAGGATTGGAGGAAATTTACAAAATAGGAGGAGGAGATTAAAGTGACTAAATAGAGATGGGATTATAGAGGAGGAGAAGATAAAGAGGTTGAATTTCGTAGTGGAACAAATTGTTGTAATCTGCAGTGGAAAGCAACCCAAATCAGTGATGGAGAGGAAAAGGAGTGATGAAGATGAAGACATTGATAGATGATTGGGAAATTGAGAATTGTTTCCAAACTCGCGTGAGAAATTGGAAGCAATAGAGGGGGTCTGAATTAAGGGAGCAGACAAAACAGAATAGAAAGCCAAAGAGAGAGATTGGATGGACTGAAGTGAAAATTAACTCAGTTACACCATCTGTTCTTTAATATAGGTCGCTTTAGAGTTATGCAAAAGTATTAAGGAAATGATTATAAAATATTAACTATATTATCAATTTTATATATTGTCCTTATATTAAAAAAAGATATTATTATTTATTGGACAAAATATAGTGAAAGAACCAAAATTATATTTATTACTTGGGGTAATATTGAAAACTAAACAATTAATGTTTATTTGAAATTCTCAAACGACTTATATTTAGAAACAAAAATATTTCTCTAAAACGACCTATATTAAGGAACGGAGGGAGTAACTCTTAATTAATTAAGAATTGACTTGACGAGTTTTCCAATCAATTAAAATTAGTGACATCATCATTGGACGTGCTTTTATATATAAAAATTAATTTTCGATTTAATAATATCTACTCTTTTTCCAAAAGGATGAGTTAAATGATAAAATACTTTTGTCTCAAAAACATGGGTAAAGTAAATAAGTCAACTAGATAAATTTTTAAATAATTTATCTTTAGTTGTTGTATAGGGGTGAACATGGTGCGGTTTGAATTCCAAACTACACCCAAAATCGCTTAAGTGCAGTTTGACAAATTTAAAATTGCATATAAAACCGCTTAAGTGCTGTTTGACAAATTCAAAATCGCACATGAAACCGCTTGTGATTGGTGCGGTACAGTTTTAAACTGTGCGGTACGATTTCGGTTCCAAAACTAACTGAAATAACAAAATTTTATGCAATTTACCATCACTACTCTAATTTTGTGACCATATTTGAAAAATATTTATCTCTTGAGCCGATTATTTCTTTGGTGCGGACTTCTAGTGTAATTATTTCTAAGACCAACTCAATGGCCATCCATTACTTGCAGATCTCCCTTCCGATCCAACTAGTTGTGACTTGAATATGTCATTTTTCTAATAAGATCTAAGCCTTCAATATAGAATTTTTTTCCACCCTAATCAAATGAACAATCATTTGGAACATTTAATTGTATGATCAATAATTTTTAACATGTTTGACTTCATTACAAACATACATTCAGAGACATCAAGATCATGCATCTAAATATCCCCAAACGGTCAACCCAAATTTTTATTTTTTATTTATAAAGGGGGACAATATATTGTCTACATAATAGGCTCCTATATAACATTTCTCTCCACCATTAATTTATACAAAGAGTCATAAACATTATAGGCTAGTCTACTAACACTTATATTTTATACAACTGCCAAAAAAATGTTATACATACATGGTGCGGTTTCGTTTTTATGTGTGCGATTTTGGCCTGTAACTAAACCGAAACCGTAAATTTAGTTTTTCAATAAACCTAAAACCGCCACATACGCCGAAACCGTTGGTGCGATTTTAATTGGTGTGGTTTTTTGTAATTTTTGATGTGATTTCGGTTCTAATTTAATTTTTTGTTCAGCCCTAACTGTACATCATATATTACTTAGCTAAATAGTCAATCGCTCACATCATAAATGAGTGGTTCACCTTAATTTTTTCTCCCTACAAACCCAAAACTCAAGGATAAATTGGGGAAAAAATTATACTCTCTCTTAATTATTTTATAGTCCATGACTCATCCTTTTAGGGATGAAGAGATTATATTATTAAGGGAGTGAAGTGAAAATAATTGTATCCCTTAAAACTATATCACATCTAAGTTCTAACTTTCTTTCTTTTTTTTCCAACCTTTTATCCCTACGATTAATATTATATTTTTGTCACTCATATATTTTGACTTTTGTTAAAAGTTTATTTATTTATTTTTAATTGCACACAATGTGTTTTTATAATTTTTATTTGCAAATTTATTTATTTATTAAAATTTCACACATGTACATAGTGTGTCATAAATACTAATTTAAACAAAAGTTTTGATATTGATATAAATAAATTATGTGACAAAACATAATAATAGAGAGCAAAAGAGAAAAGAAAATTTACAAAATCTAAATTGTTAATGTTGTTGAAAGATACAGTAACTATTTTTTTTACCATAAATTGTAACCTAAAAATATCAAAAAGCTGTTACTAAAACCTCACGTTTTATTAATAAAGATTAATAATTTTAGTTCATATATATACTTTTAATAATTTATGAGAATATCAAGTGAATGTTTCAAAGGAAGAGTATTCTACTCCCTCCGTCTTTTAATATATATTGTTTTAGAGTTGTGCACAAGAATTAAAAAAATAAATATACAAGAACATTCACAACAGTTTCCCTAATAAACTCTATCCCTAACTTTAAAGAATATATCAACAAATCATTATCCAATAATTTCTTTATCATTATGCAGTTGAGTAGTTGACGGCCTCCGATGCCGCCCTAATTTTCACATATATTGGTAATTGTTCATCAAACTTTCAATTATTTTTAATGTTTTTTTATGATTTCTATTTGTTCTTTGAAATTAAGATGGGGGTATTTGGGATTTATCCTTTTATGCCTAATATTGGTCTAAATGAGGTGCTTATGTAAAATTAGAAATCTGAATTCCTTTTTTTTTTGGTTTTTGGATACTTGTAGCTGGTGTGGGGAGATGCACATTACCTATTTGTTGAAATGCTACAAAAAGGTAAGAATGGTATTTTTTTTAATTTCTCCCTTTTTTTACTTCACAACCCCAAATTTCCTCATTAGTCTATTTGCAGTGGTTAATTAACCAAATCGTGCTTCACATTACTGATATGTTGTCAAAATGTATGTAGGGGATGGATAATTTGGAGGCTACTGATTTTAGTGGCTATATGTTATTGTACCCATTCTTTTGGGAAAATTTGATACTCCACCCGTTCCTAAAAGATTGTCGTTTTAGAAAGTAATTTTTGTTCAAAAAAGATTGTCGTTTTGAGTTTATCAATACACATTAGCTATTTTTTTCCTACTTTACCCTTATTTAAAGCTTTCTCCTATTTAAAACTTTATTCACTTCCCAATGATTCTTATTCAATTCAATGCTATAATCCAAATAGTAATTGGTTGAATAAGAAGTAATTGGTTGAATTGAATAATAAAGATTGGGAAGAGAATAATTGGTTGAGACAATTAATAAAGGTAGTACTCCCTCCGTCCCTATTTAAATGACCTTTTAGAGATGGGCACAAAAATTAAGATAATGACTGAAAAGCATTAAATATAATACTCAATTGTCTATAATACCCTTAAATCATTAATTTATCATAACACAAGAGTTTAAAGTACCAAAAAAATAGATAGAGTAATGAATGGTAATTTTAAAAAAAATTCTCATTAATTCTCTTAGATTTGAACAAACGTCAATTAATTAGGGATAAATAAAAAACTCTAAAACGTCATTTAAATAGGGACAGAGGGAGTATAATATTTTTGTTAGGTATTAGTAATTATATTTCTTAATCTGTGTACATTAACCTTAAACGACAATCTTTTAGGAACAGAGGGAGTACTATCTCCATTCCTAAAAGATTGTCGTTTAAAGTTTTTACACATGGATTAAGAAAATATCATTTACCAAGTAAAATTTGTTTGAAATTTGATCACTACCCCTTTATGAGAAATTGAAAACTATTAATATAAGTAAGAGAATTTCTTGGGATAATAAAAAAAGGTAGGAGTAATATAGGGAAGTAAATAATTTATTTTCCTCGAAAGTTATAAACGACAAACTTTTTGGAACAATTTTTTTTTCTAAAATGACAATCTTTTAGGAACGGAGGGAATACCATTTTTTTAATTTATAGTTTGCCACTCCCTCATTTTTAAGTTGTTTATATTAGAAATTTGGAATTAGATCCATATTATTTTTTATGTACTTGTGTACAATTATAAGTGTTTATACATAATTTATATTAATAT